>APFE030269223.1:0-24015 GCA_000404065.3 Pinus taeda | reverse complement strand
GAGATAAACATGATTTTTAATGACTTTCTCTCTTTTTTGAAGTTTGACATGAAGAGCAGAGGTATAAGGCTTGACAAGGAGGATAATATGACTATTGATGGAGCCATATTAACTGCAGATAGTCATGGTGAGAAATTTCAGTGTAACATCCCCATCCAATGTTGGTGTATTAGCTTTCTTAAAATATTTAAGCATGTAATCCTTGCCTTTAAATTGTGAATGGCGGTAGTGCTTCCTAGTAGAAAAACTAGATGGCCGACTAGAATGATGAACCTGTGTGCTAGTTCCCCCTCTTAGGGTGATCAAACATATATCCCTTAATAGAGTCCCTTAACTGCCCCACCTGTACCTCTTCTTGGACCCGCCACCGTTTTTGCCATTGGTGTTCTCTTCTAAATCATGATGGCTCTTCGTGTCTCTATGAATTTCTCTCATTTCATATTGCCTATGCCTTTTCCAATCTGAGAAAAGTTTCACGATAAGTGCATTGATATCAACTTCTTGTTCTTAAGATTTTACGAGCCTCTCATTGTCGGCATTAAATATTCCCAGTTTATCACTCATGATTTTCAATGTCCATCTAATCCGTGGAGTGATTCCCTCGCCCTTGGTCCAATGATATTTATTCTTCGTTAACTTTGACCCAGTCACTCCCATGATGTGATTGATAAAAACTAAACTCAACCATTGTTGTGCTCCTTGTTATATTTATTTTGTCTTATCTTTCTTGTGATATGATTTCAAACACACACACTATTATATTTTTATGTAAAAATAAGAACAAACACCATAATGATCAACAACCATACATTCATGGAGCTATCATGGAAAAATATACGATGATAGGATGATCATGTTAGCACACTGACCAGATTTAATAATTCATATGCATAAATTAAAATTCAAGCCATCTAAATTATTTGAGCATCATCACTAGAATAAAGGACCAAATAAATAGAGGGTGCTACCCTTATAGTGCTAGCATACTGATCTTCCTACAACACAATGACCATGTTAACACACAATTACCACAAAACAACAATTTACCTAATGTAACCTATGACCTACAATAGTCATACTCCATCACAATTGATAGCAGTCATGCCCACCAAAAAATTTAAATCCTGGCACCTATAGTCCTTTTCTAGAAAACCCAACTGGGGCCCCTACCTCCCACAATAAAAAATGATGGTAGGGATTTCTCGTGGATATTTACAACTTGCATGGGAGCTTAGACTTACACAGACGTCACTAGGGGGTCGTAATACAATCCATACCATCCATCTTCAATATGTTGATTAATGACATGGTCCTGGGGTCCCCTCCTCACATATGCCACTCCAGGGCATTACACACACCATCAGAACATCGACAATGATCCAACAATTTGTCTTTATGATGCTACAATATGTCATCGAATGAAATGTCATGCTATTAGGTGTGCATGGAATTTATTTAAACTAGAGTTGAAGTTTAGTGTTAATAATTAGTTAATTTTAAGGATGATCATTTGCTCGTGATAAAGACAACTTAGTCCAAGTGTTGAACTTGTATTCTCTAATACCACTTCGTAACATCTTCTCTTACACAATACCCATATTAGGAGGTGGTGAGTGTGAGTACCAAATCTTCGAAGTACCATTATGAAAATAAGGTATAAAATTTTTGGCCTTTCCAACTCCATTAGACTGAGAATAACCATCACCATTGTGTTCATCTAGTGAAGACAAATCGAGTTGTATAAATTTTATCTCAATTTGACCTTCAAATTGTGAGATATTCTGACACATAGGAAATAGTTAAGTATAACTTGGTCTATTGTAGAGTTAGGTAAAGTGTGTTTCTTTACTATGTACTTTTGTAACTTACAATCTGATGGTCATGATATTTTCTAGACATGATGTGATCTAACTGTTCATTCTCTCCTCGGTATTACCGACACTTGATCCATGGCTTAGCACCCATTTGGTACATGATCTCTATTGAAAGAGCATGGAGGGTCATTTGTAGGGTAACCTTTCATGGGAGAAGCTTATGTAAATTTTCATTATGTTATTAATAAATTTCCTGAAGTGGTCGCGTTGGATCAGGCCATGGATTGTTTCCCTCTTTGAGGGTTTTAACCATGTCAATAATATTGTTGTATTGATCTATGATCTATTTGTGAGAGGTGTCCTTTGGTGTTCCTTCTGAGGAACTTACCCTGTAAATTCCAACATGGTATCAGAACTATTTGAGGGCCACATATGTTGGTGATCCAAATCTGAAGTCGGTACAACTGCATCTTACTGTCATTTCCTAGATCTATAGTTTCTGACTGCTTTCGGGCTGAGAGGACTACTCTATTGTGTTAGGAGCATATGTTCCAGTGAGGAACCCCTGTCGTTTCACACGAAAAGGTTTTTGATAGCCCTAGCTACGTCATTTTTGAGATGTGGAGGTATACAATCTTTATTTGCAGTTCTAAATATTCATCTCTCTATTTATTTTGGTTTATTTAGCTCACTATTTTTTATTACTGGATCTATACCTTTCATTTCTACATATGCTCTTTGCCCCACGAATCTATTTTATCTGGGAAAATTAGAAATATAAAGGAAGGATTTTTCTCATGTGTATGCTCTTTTATGCCGCACCTTAGTGTGATCTCAGAAAATCAGAAACATTGAGGAAAATATATAGTTTTCGGCTAAAGCTAACTTCAATCTGTAAGGTTTGTTATTCCTTAGATGTCCATGTTGGGTTTCATGGTTTTTTTTGTAGGAAAAAAAGAGATTTTTCAAGTAAGCATGCACCCTAAAGCTTTAGTGACTTAAAAAAAAAAAAAAACACCTTTCTCTTTTCCAAAAATTACTAAACTTTTAAACTAGCTCACTTCGTCCAAAGTTACTTTATGACAATAGATGTCTTGAGTTACTTTTTGAAAAACCACATGTAACTTATGTTTTAAAGTTACTTTATGTAAAAGTGTTGTCACCCATTATAAAAAGTGAGTCACTTATAATTCTAAAGTCTCTTTATCTTTTATTTAACTTACAATTTAGTGGGTACCTCATAAAGTATCATTGTAAAAGTGACTTTCACTTATTTATAAAAGTGAGTCATATAATTTCATTTTTTTTTAAATGAGTTAATTAGATTAAATTTGGAAAGGGGGGGGATCATTTGTTTTAAATATAACATTACCATTCATTTCTACACATTCACCCACTCTATTGGCATCTTTAACAACTTTTCTTCAAAAATCCATAACTTCTTCATCCAGAAGCCAATTTGTTTTTAATTAGCCTAATTTTTCAAGATCGTTCCATTGGAACACTTAGTTTTATCATCTATAGCTTCAGTTTCTGCTAAAATGGAGAGTAAATTCCAAGTTATTCTTGATAGCACCAACTACTTCCAATGGTGGTCCTACATTATGGATTTACTTTGAATTAAAGGCCTTTATAGAATAGCCTCAAGCCAAGAAACCAAACCTCAAGATGAAGATAAGGCAGCCAAATGGGAAAATAGGAAAGATCAAGCATGTGGGTTGATAGCGATGTCTATTTCTCCAGACCTTAGATGCCATATCTCAGAACTTGATACTCATAATGAAGCAATGAAACAACTCACTAATGTTTTTGGAATTAAAAATGAAATTAGATCCCATTAACTCAAAAATGAGTTACTTATATTGGACCCCAATGGTTTCTCTTCCATTGAATATTTTTTGTCCAAGTTCAAGACCCTTAGACTTCTCTTGGAAGGTGTTAAGGTTAAGAAATAATATAGTAGGCTTATCTATTGCATTCTTAATAAGTTGGGACCTACCTACTCTATGTTTGTTTCCACCTTCCATTCTACTAGAGAAGCCTTTATTTCTCAAGGATGAGACTACAAGTCCCCCTCTTTTGATGACTTTTGTGATTCTTTAATAAGAGAACAAGAAAATCTCTTATATCTTTCTCTTCTTAATCTTGGAAAATCTTCTAAGCAAGCCTTAGCCACCTAATAGCAACCAAATTTAAAGAATCATAAGAAGCGGTATCCTAGAAAGAATGGTCCTAAACCAAACAAGGGTCCTAAGCAAATTCAGTCTCAAAATGAAAAATCATTTCAAAAAAATGATAAGGAAAATCAAAACAAATGGAAGAAGACTCATAGACATTGCCACTTTTGTAATCAAGATGGCGACTTAGAATCCAAATGCTTTAAGAAGATGGAAGCCTTGGAAGCAACAATGAAGAAGCATAACATCCATTTGGAGAATTCTTCAATTTCAACTTCATCTTTAGGAATAGAATTTTATGGTCTCGGTCTGGTAATGCACTAAATATATCTTCTTCTTCTCATTGTCATAAGTGGTTCATTGATTTTGGAGCTTCTTATCACATGGCCAAAAAAAAAGCCATGTTTTCTTCTTCAAATGATTGTAACACCAAAATTATATATGTTGGTGATGATAGATCTCTTAGCGTTGTAAGGAATGGAACTGTTCATATAGACAATGGTCAATTTAATGATGCATTATGTGTTCCAACCTTATCTTGCAAACTTCTATCTGTATATCAGACAACTCATTCAAGTGGAGGTAAAATTGTTGAATTTTCACCTCATGATGTTGTAATTAAGGACCTAAGAGATCCTAAAGAGATTTTAGCTACTAGCATTGTTGATGATTCTATAAGGTTGTATAAGTTTAAAAAATTTGGGTCATCAAATCTTCCCTTGGTATTTGTTGCTCATAATGATGAAGCAAGTAAACTTTGGCATGAGCACTTTGGTCACTTAAACTATCGCTCCCTTCAGAATCTATGTAAAGAAAATATGGCGATAGGTCTTCCAATGGTACCCTGTTAAGATTGTGTTTGTTCCAGATGTGTACTCGGAAAGCAACATCAAGATAGTTTTGAAAAACGTGCCTCTTGGCACGCCTCGGCCCCTTTACATCTTGTGCATAGTGATTTATGTGGTCCACTTTCAGTTGTTTCATTATCTGGCTATAAGTATTTCTTAACTTTCATTGATGATTTCTCTAGACACACTTGGGTATACTTCTTAAATCTCAAGAGTGAAGTATCTAACATGTTCTTGGACTTTAAGGCCTTTGTTGAAAAAAAATTTGGACATCAAATTCTTAAGCTAAGGTCTGATAATGGCGAAGAATATGTTAACAAAAAATTCATCAACTTTTGCACTAAGAATGGAATTCAAATGCAACATATTGTTCTGTATACTCATCAACAAAATGGTGTAGCTGAAAAGAAGAATCACACCTGAAAGGAAATGGCTAATTGTACGCTTCAATCTAAGGGATTTAGTCTTAATTTTTTAACAGAAGCAATTAACTATGCAAATTACATAGTAAATCACACTCCTACTAAGGTTTTAAAGAATATGAATCCAGAAGAAGCATGAAGCTTAATTAAACCATATGTAAGTCACTTTTTTCTTTTTGGAAGTGAAGCATGGGACCAGATTCCAGATGAGAAACATAAAGCTTTAGATCCTAAGAGTGAAAAATGTATTTTTGTTGGATATTTTGAAGATGTCAAAGGATATAGATTTATTCTACTTAATTCCAAAAATGTTATCATTAGAAGAGATGTAAAGTTTGCTGAAAATATATTGGCCTACGAGCCTAGTTTGGTGGATGTGCCACATATCTCTATCCCTTATACTTTTGAAAATATTTCTTCTTCAGAGGATGACAATGAGGATGACAATCCTCTCCCACCTTCTCAAGATCCTCCTTCAGCTCCTCAGCTTCCAAAATCAATCTGATCTACTCAGGATGTAGTAGGTGCTCTTGCTGTTGATCCTACAGATCAGTGATGTACACTTCCTCTGTTCGATAGAGCCTCTTATTTACTTGCTCAAGCTTCAACAAATTATGATCCTGACACGTTTGTAGAAGCTTCAGGATATCCGGATTGGGATGCAACTATGAATGAAGAATATCATTCATTATTACTAAACGATACATGGGATCTTGTTCCTCTTCCAAAGGGATGAAAACTTGTTAGATGCAAATGGGTTTATAGAACCAAGTATGGACCAGATGGAAAAGTTGATAAACATAAAGCTCATCTTGTTGCTAAGGGTTTTCCACAAGTTGAAAGCATTGACTATACTGAAACATTCTCCCCTGTTGCCAAAATGAACTCTATCCACCTTGTTCTTTCCCTTGTTACCTCTTTCAAATGGGAATCCCATCAGGTAGATGTTAAATTTTCCTTCTTACATGAGGACTTGCATGAAGAAATCTATATGGAACAATCTACTAGCTTTATACAAACGGACTCCAGCCTTGTATGTCGGCTTATGTTATACACATATTTGGGCACTGCAGCCACAATCACATATTTCCATAAACCAAGGGCTTCTGAGTCCTTAAAAATGTTGTTTCATACCCTAAAGGAACAAGGTCAACTGATTACATCATCTCCCAGAAGTTCTCCATAGAAAACTGCTCAGAACTGGTCAAAACTGGACCATACAAACTGCTCAGTGTAGAGGTTGCGATGCATCTCACCTACCAGTGAAAAAAGTGTGATGCATACTAAAAATCCCTTTTGTAGGGTACAATGGACAAGAGTAGACAAATGACAGAGACAGTTTGCAAGGTGGATGATTATGGAATATTCCAGAAACTTCTCTTGTGACACTTGCCTCTCTGAATTCACCTAGGGATGAGAAAAAGATCATCAATCTCCAAGTGGAATCAAGAACTATCAGAGAGAGGGCACTAATCAAAATCCCATAAGCCAACTCACCACCCTGCAATCATCTATATATGGATCCCTCATCCCAGAGATCCAAAGGCTGGATCTTGTATCTTGTAAGGAAGTGATGTTGGTTTCCTGGTGGAATATCATAGTGTTGGGTGATCTAAGATTTTCATGAGGTGAAGAAGGGCTTTCATGCTGGGAGGATGACGATGGGTCAGATCAATGGGTTATAGTCCTCTCTTCTAATCTTTACATCAATAAAGATATTCAATTTTTCCTCCACATTCTTGTATGTTTGATAATATATATGCATTTGTGTGGTCAATATATATCTAGTCCTATATTTTTTATGATTGTAGATCTCTACACTTTGAAGCTATTATGCTGCTTTGACTTTACAGGTACTCTTTGAAGCGGAGTGGTCAAGGAAAGAGTGGCAAAGATCTATCAGAGAGGAGAAGGGACAAGCAAGGGATCGAGTGAAATATTGAGGTTGGTTTTCTTTGCTCCTCTCCTATCTACTTCTCGTAAAGGAAAATGAAAGTAACTTTAATTTGTTTGTTTCTAAGATAGCTACCCGTCTTAGTGGGACTAGCAGCTCTACATAGACACTAGATTTCCTGATAACAAAATGGTGACTCCACTGGGGAGCGAATAGCTTGTTTGCTTGTCTATATTTGTTTGCTTTATAAACTTAAAGACGAAGCCTAAAGTCAAGCGAGCTAGCCTTCGAACTGGATTTGTTGTGCAATTGCAAAGTAGATCAATGCTACTTTAGTCTATCTCTAGGCTTTGTTTATAAACTAAACAATTTATTTGCAAATATCCTAATTGCCCTGGTGGTGGCTCAAGTAGCCTCATTAGATCAGTGCCTATGATTTTCAATTATTGACTATCATTTGCTCAGCTCAAATCCCTAAACTAAGCTGTAAACTATGACGAGGAACCCAATTGAAGTCTCATCCCTGGACCATCACACCTTCTCCTCTTGGGAATCTGGATGGATCACACCCCCCATGTGCAGTAGGTGAGATGCATCTCTCTTTCCCTATGTTACAGGTGCGATGATGAGATAAGACCTCTTCTGCTTCTAGGATTTGGTTTTTGTTCACTCTCTTCAGCTTTATTCAGGAGTTTTGTTGTCTATGATCAGTATAACACTATGGAAACTCCCTTACTTTGCATGATTCAACCTCCATAATACGAATATCTATAAATAAAAATTATGTATTGTTCGCCATTTACGGTTCTCCTTTACAAAGAAGTAGCGTAATCAAATTGTTGTCTTTTTATTTGAAAGTGTCGCAAGTGTCGTTTTCAGTCAAAGGAAAGAATCCTATTGTTCTTGATTGTCGATTATATTGTTACTCTTGTATTTGATTTAAATTAGTAGTTTTTGAAGTTTCGAAAGTAGTTTTCAATTTAAAATCGCAAAGTGTCATCATTATCTTCCTTTCATCTTTGAAAATAAAATCCTTAGTACTATCGCTTGAAAAGATTCAGATTTGCACTTAGCATTCTTTTTGTCATTCACACATTAAGAAAGTGAAAACAAATACATGCATGTGCATTTACATTTAGACTTCTTGTTGATATTTATTTAGGAAAGTGCATATAGTGTGTGATCTCTGCTCTATGCTGAAAGAATCACGTTTCTCTTTCCTTAGTAGCTAGGATTTTCATTGCAAAATGAAGATTAAATGAATGTTTATCATCTTAGACTGCATTTTAGGAATTGTATATCTACATCATGCGGTGAACCTGAAAGGAAAACTTCTTAAGAATGGTAAACTATAAAATAAATTCAATGAACATAAAAACGGTTTGGAAACTACCACACAACATTTAGGAGTCTAGGCTAGAGACGTATTCCAGTGTCGTAAAGCTGGTAACTATCGCTTTCATTGTAGGTTGGGTGATTCCTCCTCTTTGAGACGACAAGTTCTAGTATGGACTTGTGCTCCCATGTACCTTCGAGTATATATTGGGGGACCACAATAGGCTATATCCTTTATCCCTAGGAAACCGTGTTTTCCACCCTATTGATCGCAATGCACTGAACACAACATTCGGGAAGATTGACTGTCGTATCGTAAAAAGTATTCTGTAGTTTTGCGACTGGTTTGGTAATTCCTCTGTCTAGATTTCCAGAGTAGTCTCTTTTGTTCCTTTTGAGACTCCTTAAAGGAAAAGGTCCATCTGAGCACTTGTCACTTCAGGCTCATTAAAAACCGAAGGCAACTAGAGTCATCTTTAGCTTTTTCTCGACTCTTAAAAATTGAAAAGGAAAGTTGTGTCAAAGCGTCCAAAATTTATTTTAATCAGAATAATGTCATTGTTCCCCCATTGGTCTTAGGTTGAGGAAAATGGAGTCCACCAACCAAGGAATTCCCATTGGGGGAAATCCTAGTCCTTTCTCCTCTCGGGGAGATGTTGGTGCACCTCATATGGCCACATTGTCCCTCCCAAGACTGACAATTTCCTTGCTAATTTGGCTCTTCTCGACCTCTGTCATTCAAACCGCCGCAATTCCTAAGCAATCAAGTCAACAACTAGATGATACTAAAGTTACCCCCCAACCTTCTGCTTCACTTGTTTCTCCCTCCCTTCCTTCCTCTTCACTTAGTAAAGCTGGTAAAGCTAATTACCAAGTAACTGAGAAGAAGAAGAAAGGGGAGGAGAAGGAGGAGAAAAAGAAGGAGCCAAAGGAAAAAAGGGGCAACTGTGCATCAACTAGTGAAAATCCACACACTGCACCATCCAAACTGAAATATCCTTGTGTCATTTGAAAAGGGGACCACTATCATCGAGATTGTCCTTGCATCACTTGGATCTTAAGGGATTGGTCTCCTCATTTGCACAATCGAGTGTCATCAACCTCTGACGATCATGTTGAGAGTACACCATCGACTAGTGAAAACGAAGTCTCTGGACAAAAAGGAAAATGTAAATTTCCTTGCAAAATGTGTGAAGGCAATCATGCCATCCATTGTTGTCCCTTCTTAGACGAAGCTAAAAGAGTCTTGGATAACCATCCTGATTCACCGCTATGGCTTCCTCTTGGGTACAAGAAACTCTTGTCGAGTCCATCGGTAGTTGAAAATCTGACTGACGCAACTGTGTGGTCAGTTGAAGCATCTATCATTGAAGATAAACCCTCTAAATCCACACCAGATGAAAGTCAAAAGGTTGAGGTGGCAGTCGACCTTGTCTTGTCTTCGCAAGGTCCATCTTCAAATGATACAGTCACCGAAGAGAATGAGAATGACACTGTTCAAATTATTTTCATAAACACAAACTTCGACTAACATGGGGGCAATCTACCCGTTCCTTTACTGCAAGAAGGAAGTTCGTCAAGGTCATATCCGGTCGTTTATTCGGTCCCACCTCCAAGCAACCTAGTCATTTCCTTTGATTGAAATCTACTAGGCAGATCCCATTTACTATCTAATGTACCATTCTTAATCATTGTACAAGCTTACAGAATGGTCGTGGCCGGTACCAGCATAGATGAAGGGGCTTCTGTGAGTATCATTTCCTCAACTGCTTGGAAAGCGCTTGGTTCGCCATCACTTCTACCTGAGATGCGAAATCTGACAGGATTCGATAAAGGAACGAGTCGACCATTAGGGATCCTTCTGAGTTTGCCTATAAGTTTGAGAGGGAAAAACATCTATATGAACATAATGGTAGTCTAAGGACCTTTAGATTATAATCTATTCCTTGGGCATGACTATATTTATAACATGGGAGTCATTGTCTCCTCACTCTTTCAAGTAATGTGTTTTCCGCATGAAGGCCGAGTGGTCCAGATCGTAGATCAACTTTCATTCCCTGGATCACACATAGCTAATAGTCAAGTACCATCCCTAACTGGTCTTTTCATGCAAGGAATGTCTCATCAATTTCCAGTCTATCCACCTGAAGAACGTGAGTAATTCAGTGGCCATGACTGAAACCCAGGGGACATGCACCCTAGTCTGCTTCGATAGGAAAACTTCAGGTATAGAGTAGGTTTACGCAGAGGATATATGACTAGTTTGATACACCCATCCGTTTAGGAAAATGGGATTAGACCGGAATAAGATGCCTCTGTCAAAAGGTAGGACTTTCCCGACAGAGCAATTTTTTTGTCTGCAAATTGAAGGGTAACCTGGAAACTCTACTTCGCTATACCTGGGGGCATGCAAACACTTTTGCATGCAAGTGAAAAGGAGCCAGCGTAACGCTAACCCCATAGTTTTGTTGACTTCAACTGCTTAAGTTAGGTGGTTGGTTGGATCGATTGTTCACCTTTGCAGGGGCCAGATGGCACCAGCAAAGTAAAGGAAAAGTTTTCCTACCTAACCTTAGTAGTTAATTAACCCCTAGGACAATAGTTGGTCATTCCTAGCTTGCATGCGAAAGGGAGCAGAGCAAAGTTTCGAATAGTGAAAGCTCCTTAAAAATTGAACCTATCGGTGAGACAACCTTATTATACGACTAGAACGAGCAATTTTTAGACGAAGTTCAAGCCTGTTAAAAATTAAACCTAATCAATGAGAAAATGTTCCACCCTCTGGTAAATAACTATTGCGAATGCATTATAGTCAAATTTTGAGCCCTGGTCATGTACCATCACCTCCACTCCATTTTAGCTGATCATACACCTCCATTTGATTGTTTACCCTTTTGAGGAACAACTATGGCGAGTGATTTTGTTACCATGCTTGTGACACTACCGTGATTGGAAAATTCCAAACCTTACCTAGAAGCAACAGCTACCCGAAGATATCACTCGTTCCTCAAAAACGAGTTTCCTTTAAGCTCTTTTCATTTAACATGTAAAATATGAAAATATTGCCCAGAAATTGGCCTCTCCGGCTCGTTAAAGATACCGAAAGTGCTATCCCTCCTCTAATTTTTAATATTTTTGGACCTGAGGGATTATTACACAAAAATATCGAGTGCTTGTTTTGTTCGGCTTGTTAAAGCTATCAAAAATTCATCCCTTTTGTATTATTTTATAATTTTTTAGGCTTACAGGATTATATGACGAAAAAGGATTACTGGAGTTTCCTTTCCATGGTTTTGGACGCGATGGTTTTCGGTCCATGGTTTTGGATGCGATGGTTTTCGGTCCATGGTTTTGTACGCGATGGTTTTCGATCCATGGTATTGGATGCCTCGACATGTATAAATATGTATTGTAACATTGAAAGGAATATAATGAAAAATCAAGCTAGTAGTCTCGGTTTTGGGATCCAGCGGGAAATCTCTGTGTATATGTGTTTTATGTGTTATGCTCTCGCATTTTTATTTTTCCTGTGTTTTAGAATTCATATGCAAGTAATTTCTGTATGGGGTTAAAACCTACATTTAGACTCTCTAAAATTGGAAAAGGACCGAATTATCTTTGTTGTTAAACTTGTTCAAACCAATAGCAACAAACTTGTCCATAAACACAAGAACAAGTTTCACTGTCGCTAGGCTCGTTAAAACATAGCGACGGTTTTCCCGAAGTGAAAATTATAGAACAAGCATATCTTATCCTCCTCAAGCTTGACAAAAATAAAGAGGTACTAGTCCGCAATGACTGGGGAAAAATTGGGAAGAAAACTTGAAGAAACTTTATTGGTAGCAAAGTCGCTCTTGAACATGACACTTTCACTCCATCACCATGATTGAGTCGGGTTGGGTGATTCCGTTCGCTGGTCATATTACCATTGGTCTACCGCACCATCCGTCTTTGGGGTTAGCACTATGAATCCATTTCAGTGTCATCGATATGTTCAAGAGAAGTCGATCAGAGAATTCACCAACCCATCTTGTGTCTCATTCACTGCAATACATTCACGCTCCATTCTTACATGACCGCCACCCTGAACCTTGTATCATCAGATTGTTTTCACCTCCCAAAAGTCATTTGCTCCATCTCGTGTCATAGATGTGGGATTCATTAAGGTCCTCCTATGACGGGTCTCTTCTTGTCGACATCAGCTCATTATTCAAGAAGTCAACCTAGGGACAACCCTTTTAGTACCTTGAAGCTTGCATGCCTCAACGGCAAGTTTCTCGCTTCTGGAAACAAGTTTACATCAATGGCCTTTGACCAAGAGATTTTGCGTGGTGTTCAATGCTAAGTCCCATTTTCACACCACGCGAATTGTACATTAGTACCTTTGAAGTTCATAATCATTATCGGTGATTCCTCTCATGCTTGTTAACAACTTACATCATTGGCTGGTAATCAAGCAATGCCTTTCCATGTTCAACTCCAGAACATTTTTCACATGGGTCAAGTTGTACTTAGGGCAAATATTGGACAAGTTTGAAGACCCCAGATCTAGCTTCATCCATCCAGGCTATGATATATTTAGGAAAATAAGGACATCAAATGTACATCATTGCTGCACAGATGATCATCCGAATCAAAGGATGATGGCTCTATCAGAATCATCAGTCTGCCACAAAGACGGTTATCTGTGCTATGTACATGAAAATGAATTTATAAAGGCGAGCATGGGAATGCCTGCCTCAGCTAGATCATGAAAATGTTAGGAATATAATGTATTGTATTATATCTTATTGTAGGTCACCTTCCAGTTAAAAAAACCTTGGATCCTCATGATAAATCATTTCACCCGACATCAAATATCTACGACCTCATGCTTTAGGGGGAAACTGTTATAGACATATTTGGGCAATGCAACCCAAATCACATATGTACATAAAGAAAGGGCTTCTGAGTCCCTTAAAGTGTTGTTTCATACCCTAAAGGAACAAGGTCAGCTAATTACATAATCTTCCATAAGTTCTCGACATAAAACTGTTGAGAACTAGTCAAAACTAGACCATACAAACTACTTAGTGCAAAAGGTGTGATGCATCTCACTTGCTCAGTGAAAAAAGTGCAATGCCTACTAAAAATCCCTTCTGTAGGGTGCGATGGACGAGAGTAGACAAATGGCAGAGACAGTTCGCAAGGTGGATGATCATGGAATCTTCCAGAAACTTCTCCTGTGACACTTGCCTCTCTAAATTTGCCTAGGAATGATTAAGAGATCATCATTCTCCAAGTGGAATCAAGAACTATCAAAGAGAGGACACTAATCAAAATCCCAGAAGCTCACTCACCCCCCTACAATCATCTATATATGGATCCCTCATCTCAGAGATCCAAAGGCTAGAATATTGTATCTTGTAAGGAAGTGTTGTTGGTTTCCTAGTGGAATATCATAGTGTTGGGTGATCTGAGCTTTCCATGAGGTGAAGAAGTGCTTTCATGCTGGGAGGATGATGATGGGTCAGATCAATGGGTTGTAGTCCTCTCTTCTAATCTTTACATCAATAAAGCTATTAAATGTTTCCTCCACATTCTTGTATGTTTGATAATATATATGCATTTGTGTGGTCAATATATATCTGGTCCTATATTGTTTATAATTGTATATCATTGCACTTTGAAGGTATTATGCTGCTTTGACTTTACAGGTGCTCTTTGAAGTAGAGTGGTCAAGGAAAGAGTGGTAAAGATCTGACAGAGAGGAGAAGGGACAAGCAAGGAACCGAGCGAAAGATTGAGGATGGTATTCTTTGCTCCTCTCCTATCTACTTCTTGTAAAGGAAAACGAAAGTAACTTTAATCTGTTTGTTTCTAAGATAGCTACCCATCTTAGTGGGACTAACAGCTCTACATAGACACTAGATTTCTCGATAACAGCCTAAGAAATCCCTTCATGGTCTCAAGCAAGCCCATCGGGCTTGTAATGCCAAAATGGATAGCTTTCTTTTAGAAACTAAATTTTCTAGGAGTCATTATAACAATATTGTCTACACCAAGAAAGTGGGCAAGTCTCTTATCATTCTTGTTATTTATGTTAATGATCTAATCCTTACTGGTAGTGATCCCAACCTTATAAACCATGTGAAGTCTAGCCTTAAAAAGAAGTTTGAAATGATAGACTTAGGACACTTGCATTATTTTCTTGGTCTTCAAGTCTTGGAATCCAAGGATGGTATTCCCTTTCCCAGTCCAAATACGCTTGTGATATTCTACGCCATTTTAACATGGAAGATTATAAGCCAGCCCCTTCTCCCTTTCATTCTGGAGCCAAAATTTCAGTCACTTTTACTTCCCCTGAAGTCGATGCTACCATATACCGTCAAATTGTAGGAAAACTTTTATATCTGAATCATACTCATCCTGACATTTCCTTTGTTGTTGGCCTTACTGCTCGGTTTATGCAAAACCCACATGAAAGTCATTGAAAAGTAGCTAAAAGAATACTTGGTTATGTTCAAGGTACAATTCAGCTTTGGATTGATTACAGTACAGAAGCATTTCCTCTGTTGGTTGGTTTGACCAATTTGGATTAGGCTGGTGACCCTGATAATCAGAAGTCTACTGCGAGTTATTTGTTCACTCTTGGTTTAGGACCTATTACATGGGCTTGCAAGAAAAAAAGTGCCATTTGTCTTTCTTCAACAGAAACAGAGGATCCTAGTGCCGTAGAAGCTAGTAAGGAAGCACTATGGCTTCATGAGATCTTGTAAGAGTTTGGCTTTCAGCAACAACATCTAACTACACTTTGGTGTGATAACGAAAGTGTCATTCAACTATGCAAAGATCCAATCCAACATCAGTGCAAAAAACACATTGAGCTACAAATTCACTTCATCAGAAAGCTCATTCATGACCATGTTCTTGAAGTGCAACATTGTTCAAGAGATGATCAAGTTGTAGACATATTTACAAAGGCTCTCATAGAGGTGAAGTTTAGTAAACTTCAATTTATGGTAGGAGTTCAGGAAGTTTTCACTAAGGGGGGATAGGCTCTAATGACTCCTTCCTTCTCCTACTGTGTCATATTTGTACATTCTTCAATCTTATCCCAAGTTGTTCTTAAGGGGTGATGTTAGGATATTCCGACACATAGGAAATATTTAAGTATAACTTGGTCTAGTCTAGAGTTAGGTAAAGTGTGTTTCTTTACAATGTAGTTTTGTAACTTACAATCAGATGGTCACAATATGTTCTAGACATGAAGTGATCTTACAGTGCATTCTCTCATCAGGATTACCAACACTTGATACATGGCTTAACACTTGATTGGTCCATGATCTCTATTTAAAGAGCATGGAGGATCATTTGTAGGGTAACCATTCATGAGAGAATCTTATGTAAATTTTCATTCTTTTATTAATAAATTATTTGAAGTGGTTGCGTTGGCTCAGGCCATGGACTGTTTCCCTATTTAAGGGTTTTAACCATGTCAAGAATACTTGTGTATTGATCTGTGATCTATTTTTGAGCAGTGTCCTTTGGTGTTCTGTCTGAGGAACTTACCTTATAAATTCCTACAATTTCCACCAAAGTTTAGGCCCTAACACATCATCTAGCTACCACATGGCATTATTCCATTGGGATGTTTGGTAGTCATCGTATTAGACTTGTGAGGGTTAGCTTCCTCACCTAACTCAGCCAACACATTTCCTTATCACGTCATTGTGTACTCCTTGGATCTTTACGGTGGACTAACTTTTCAGTTGGGACCACCTTACCTTTAATGGGCATACACATTATTGTGGACCCTACCATGCACCCATCTTCATACTTTCATGATGATTTCCTAAGAGTGCAGTTATGTTAACCATTGGGACCTCACTCTTGAGCTGACATGTCAATTAGGGTCACAATTTCACCTTCCATTAGTTTGATACACCACGCCTTGGCCTAACATGATGATCCATGCGACATCATCATGACTCCATTCATTCAATCATTCCTCATATTTCCCGTTTGTTTACTACTCTTGGCTAGAACATGCAAGCTAACCTTAACCTGGGCCTACCTTTCACTAATGGAAATGTTTCCATGTTCGATGTCTTTCTATTGTAGTTGACTTATGTCATCTCATTAGGTCCTTCGTGGCACATCTATTTCTTCCACCCAAAATTCCTTTGGGGTGATACTTCCAAGGTGACGTTAGGTGACATGGTCATGTGCTTATATCCAAAGCTCTTCTTTCTCCATATCCTTATTTTCTTCCAAGCTAAAGCTTTTGGGCCATGTGGTGAGTTGGAAAATCTTGTGGCCAATGGCATGACTGCGGGGGCACGCATCATCATATTGGATTAACCTCGATGCTTTCCTCTGCCACATTCCTTCATACCCCCAAGTTCAATATAAGAGGCTCACACGTTAGGGGCTCCACATATGGCCAATAACCGAGCTAGCATGTAGCCCACCATATCTCAGCTGGCATCATCGTGCCAACCTTTCTTATGATGAAAAATAATTCTTATTATCATGGAAACTAATTCTTCTGGGCTAAAGTATCTCAAATTAAATGGCTTGTGGGTGTCGCTTTGAACAAATGGCAAGGCCTATGTGAGTAAACTAACCTTGAGTGGTGTAATACTGGTCGATCCCATCATTGTGAAAAACAAACCTCTCGGGTCAACCATTCAGGTTTTAACCTCTTGACCAAGCCATTAAAAATTCATCCACTCTCATTAGAGTGAAATTAGGCCCATTAGCCTTTGGTTTCCACCGCTAGCTTTTTCCTAGTTATCATGTAAGGTTTTTTGAGTTTATCCTATAAGTTCAAGGCCCATTTCTTCCAGCATCACATAATATCTTGCATTTGAACTCTATTACGGGTTGACGAGTGGAACCTTGTCAACCATTGTAGGCTTATCTTGATTTGGATTTTAATGAGTATCATGAGAGCTTACTTCAACTCTTGATTGATTACTACTAGCTGGTTATTCCTACTAGGGCTCTGCCACACAAGCTCTCTAAACATCAAGATCAACCTCGACACTCACTAGTGATAGTGAAAATATAGTGCTACCCCTACTGATCTTCAGTGAAAGTCTCTCCAACAAGTCCCTGGCCCTCCAACATTCTCAGTATTGAAATAAGGAAATTTCATAGGTGTGGGCACAGGAGCACCTACAAACCCTCTCTACTGAAGGCCTTCATTGAAAGCTTCAAAGGCTCCATCTCTCGCACCACACGCTAGGAGCTTTAGGCTCCAAAGTAGACTTTTAAGCAGCTCCATGGCCTATGATTCTAGGAAATTACCATCAATGTTTGATTCTTGTCAAATACCTCTAGGGTGCTAAGAATGAAAGGTTGACTAAGCCATTCAGAGGCTTGTAGCTCAGTGAATAGGTGTTTTTGTGCAAACATAGAAATTTCTAAGAAGGAAAACACTTATGTAATATCTTCATATTAATGGAAAGGTTGTTATGTTGAATGTCTCTCAGTTCATAATCCATATCCTTATGTATCCTTCCACATTTTGTAGCATTTAATATTATTTGTGTGTTGTTTTCATGTGTTGTTTACAAGATAGTTAAACATTTACTACAGAACAATATTCCAGAATAAGCATATAACGTAGGCTTGGTTATCGTGTCAAAATTACACATTATGTGTTATGTATATGTGGTATAAACAATACTGGAAAGAATTTCATAGAGCACTTCATTCCAAAAGCATACACTTGCTCAACCTATTTAACAACATCATTCATTTTAGAGATACAATATTTGTTATACATGATTTCATCACAACAGTAATTGCATTCCCAAACAAATATGCCACCACACACTCATTAAATCAATATAATTATTTCCGTGCATAAATTGAAATCCATTTCAACTAGAAATGCACCATACTTAGGTTTTAACCAAGTACATAACATACTTATCTTTTGGTAGAGAAACTAGGACAAATGCAACTAAAATCACTTGTATTTGTCATCCTGTAGCTAGATTCTAGAGACTCCTCAGGGAGAGTCTTGCTTAAATCATAATATTCTAGCTAGACTATGGACTCTAGAGGAACATTTTCCTCAACCCCACTAGCTACCTTTTGGAATAAGTAAGGAACATGGAATCCAAAGGTTCACCACATTCACCCTTAAGAGTAGTGTGAGGGATTCATCTACTTCCTAGGAAGTTGATAATTCACTGCAGATATTAACTCCAATACTTGTCTATTTCTAATCTATCCATGCCTCTAGATACTATTATCTTAGGCCACAAATTTGTGGGGACCCAAACTATTACATGGCTTCAAATATTACTATCTAAATTCACAACCTCCATGGGGCCCAATAGGTTATAGTGATAGAGGAATTGGTATCACAACCCACAACCTGAAGGGAATCCAAGTTGTTATAGGGCTCTAGAGATACATATGTGAATCCACAACCGCCAAGGACCGCAAGTTGTTACACAACTAAAGAGACTAGTATCATGACCTACAACCTCAAGGAGAACAAGAGACCAACCCCTTTGTTATCATTTTGTACTTTTGAGGTTGTGGGAGTAAATACATTGGACAACATAAAACCACTTATGAATGTTGGGATCTAGCCTTGCCAGCTTCATAGAGGGATCTCTCTTTATGATTTAACTTGTTTTTTTAGCTTGATTTTAGGGTAGTTATGATTGTGCTTGGTTGTTTGTTTGAATTTGGTTGGTTGGTTGGTTGATCTATAACAAATTAGTTTCTTTCCATTAGGCTATGGAGTCAAATAAAACTGGATGTTGCACCAACAATTTAAATGAGTAGCCATAGGGCAAGCTAGCTATATTTACTGGGTCTTTAGATTAAATTATGGAATGGAGAAAAGGTGTGATTCAATAGGGATTGAGAATAATTCAAGAAATTATCAAAACATACATATTGTAAATGCATTCCAAATATCGTGCTCAAAAAAATATCCTACTTTTCACACCTCTTGTTTTACAATTACATTTCAGATGCATAACATGAAGAAAATAACAATGAAAACACAATTACAATAGAAAAATCATTACAAGTATTTCATAGAAAAAGTATCTTGTTAAGAGTCTTTTATTAATGGTGCTATAGCAGCATGGAAAAAGTACAGTTCTTGATAGAAGAATGTTATAATGTTTAGGAACCAACTGAAGGTTGAGGTCTCTGCACTTGCCAAAGACACCAAGATGAAAGCTCTGGAGGATTTGGTGATCAAAGTAGGTTATGACCCTACAAACATTAATTTTGTAGAAGATCTAGTAAGGAAAAATAATACTGACATACCAAAATTAAGCAAGGAATTGAAATTACCAGCTACAGAAGATCCTATGGCGAAGGATATTGAAGAAAAGGAGACAGAAAAGGTAGACATGATGAAGCTCAACATAGAAAAGAGTGCATAGTTGAAGCAAATGGAGACAAAGATGGAAAATATTATTGAAGAAAAGGAGAAAGCTGCCAAAATGGTTGTTTTCCCTTTGGAAGCACTCCCTATCACAACCATTCCTACAGCTACATCTTATACAACAAGCACAGTTTATAGACATTTTTTGGCACTGCAACCCCAATAATATATTTCCATAAACTAAGGGCTCCTAAATCCCTAAAAGTTTTTCTTCACTACCTAAAGGAACAAGGTTAGCTGATTACATCATCTCCCAGAAGTTCTCCACAAAAAACTGCTCAGAAATGGTCAAAATTGGACGATACTGAATGCCCAGTGCAGGGGGTGCAATGCATATCACCTTCCTAGTGTAAAGGGTATGATGCATACTGAATGGCCCCTCTGTAGGGTGCGATGGTCGGGAATGGACAAATGGTAGGGACAATTTGCGAGGTGGAAGATCATCGAATCTTCTAGAAGCTTCCCCTTTGACACTTGCCTCTCTGTTTTCAACCAGGGATGAGTAAGAGATCATCAATCTCCAAGTGGAATCAAGAACTCTCAGATAGAGGACACTAATCAAAACCCCAAAAGATGACTCACCCCCTACAATCATTTATATATGGATCCCTCATCACAGTGATCCAGAGGCTGGAATCTTGTATCTTGAAGAGAAATGTTATTGGTTTTTTGGTGAAACTTCATAGTGTTGGGTGGTCTAAGCTTTACTTGAGGTGAAGAAGGGCTTTCTTGCTGGAGGATGATGTTGGGCCAGAACATATGGTTGTAATCCTCCTACTTTTCTTGATATTAATAAAGTTATTCATTTCGTCCATATTCTTGTATGTTTGAATGTATATGCATTTATATGGTTAATACATATCTGGTCCTATGTTATTTATGAATATAGATCTTTGTTCTTCGATAGTAGTATGCTGCTTTGATTCCACAGGTGCTCTTTGAAGTTGGGCAGAAGAAGAAGAAGTGGAAAATACCTATCAGGAAGGAGAGGAATCAAGCAAGGAAGCCAAGCGCAAGACTAAGGTTGGTGTCCTTTATTCTACTCTTATCTATTTTCATAAAGGAAGGCGAAAGTAGACTTTACTTGTTTGTTTCTAAGATAGATACCAGTCTTAGTGGGAATAGGAGCTCCGAGTGGACACTATTCCTGGTAACAAAATGGCAACTCCAATGGGGAGCGAATAGATTGTTTGTTAGCTTATCTTTGTTTGTTTTATAAACTTACAGACAGAGCCTGAATTCAAGCTAGCTATCCTTAAAACAACATTTGTTATACAAATTCAAAGTAGATCAATGTTTCTTGAGTCTATCTCCGGGTTTTGTTTATGAATTAAACAATTGATCTGCAAATGTTCTAATTGCCCTAAGTGGTGGCTCTAGTAACCTCCTTAGATCAACCCCTGTGATTTACACTTACTAAACATCACTTACTCGGCCTAAATCCCTGAACTGAATTGCAAATTATGAGCAAAAACTCGTTAAAAGTCTCGAAATGGTACCATCGCACCCTGCCTTTAAGGCAGTCTGTATGCATCGCACTTCCCGTGTGCAGTAGGTGCGCTGCATACTGAATTCCTTGTGTGACAGGTGTGATGCTTAGGGAAGGTTAACTTTACCTTCAGACTTTGGTTTTTTCCTCACTATTTTCAGTTCTATTTAGGAGTTTTGCTGTCTGTGGTCAGTGTATCTCTGTGAAAGCCCCCTTCTCTTACATCATTCCGCATCTATTGTGCAAAGAACTGTAAGTGTTTTTATGTATTGTGTGCCATTTTCAGTTCTCTTTTGCACAAAAGTAGCATAGTCGAACTGTCGTTTCTTAATCTGAAAGTGTCATAACTATCGTTTTCAGTCATAGAAGACAATCCCATTGTTCTTGATAGTCGATTATACCATTACTCTTGTATATGATTTGAATTAGTAGTTTTTAAAGTGTAGAAAAGCAATTTTCATTTCGAAATCGCAAAGTGTCTCGCTTACCTTCACTTCATTTTGAAAAGAAATTTGTTGAGTATTGTCGCTTTGAAAATAATTTAGATTTGCACATAGCTTTCTTATCATCATTCATACATTAAGAAGGCTAAAAACAAATACATGCATGTGCATTTGTATTTAGACTGCTTGGTTTGATTTAAGACAGTGCATTTAGCGTGTGCTATGTGCTCTTTGTTGAAAGATTCTTAACTTTCTTTCCTTAGTAGCTAGGATTTTCATTACCAAAAGAAAGAAGATTAAACATTTGTTTATCATCTTAGACGACATTTTAGGAATTGTACACACATCACGCGGTGAACCTGAAAGGCAAATTTTTTAAGCAAGATCAACTTAAAATAAATTTAATGAATCTAACAACGCTTTGGAACCTAACGCACAACATCTAGAGGTCTAGGCTAGAGACGTATTTCAGCATCGTAAAACCTGGTAACTATTGTTTTCGTTGTTGGTTGGGTGATTCCTCCACTTTGAGATGACAAGTGCTAGTACGGACTTGTGCTCCCACGTACCGTAGAGTATATTTTGGGAGACCACAATAGGCAGCATCCTTTATCCTTAGGAAGCTGTGTTTGCCACCCTATCGATCACAACGCACTGAACACAACATTCAGGAAGATTGACTGCCATACCGTAAAAAGTATTCTCTAGTTTTGCGATTGGTTTGGTAATCCCCTCTGCCTAGATCTCCAGAGAAGTCCATTTTGTTCCTTTTAAGACTCCTTAAAGGAAAAGGTCCTCTGAGCACTTGTCACTTCAAGCTCAATAAAAATCAAAGGCGACTAGAGTCATCTTTTGTTTTTTCTCGACTCTTTAAAATTGAAAAAACAGGTTGTGTCAAAGCGACTAAAAATTTGTTTTGATTGGAATAATGTCACAAAGTTCCCTCCATTGATCTTCAGGTTGAGAGAATGGAGTCTACCAACCAAGGATTTCCCCTTGAAGGAAATCCTAGTCCCTTCTCCTCTTGGGGAGATGTTGGTGCACCCCATATGGCCACTTTGTCACTTCGACAATTGGTTTGCCTGTCTGGCTTTTCTCTACCTCTGTCGTTCAGAATCCCGTAATTCCTGAACAGTCTAATCAAAAACTAAACGATACTAGAGTTGCCTCCCAACCTTCTACTTCATCTGATTCTCCCTCTCCTCCTTCCTCTTCACTTGATAAAGCCGATAAGGCTAAAAGTCAAGTAACTGAGAAGAAGAAGAAGTAGAAAGAGAAAAAGGAAAAGAAGAAAAAGGAACCAAAATCGAAAGGGAGCAACCAAGTGTCGTCTAGCAAAAATCCTCACACCGTACAGTCAAAACCTAAATCTCCTTGTGTCATTTTTAATGGAGACCACTATCAACGAGATTGTCCCTGCATCCCTCAGATCTTAAGGGACTGGTCTCCTCGTTTGCACAATCCGGTAGCATCAACCTTTGGCGATCATGTTGAATGCTCACCATCAACCAGTGAAAGTGAAGCACATGGACGAAGAAGGAATCCTAAAGTTCCTTGTAAGTTGTGTGAAGGCAGTCACGCCGTCCATCGTTGTCCCTTCCTTGATGAGGCTAAAAGAGTTTTGGATGATCGTCTGGTTTCACTGCTAGGACTTCCTCTTGGATATAAAAAACTCTTGCAAAGTCCTCCACCAGTTGAAAATCTAGCAGGCCCATCATTATGGTCCGCTAAAGCGTCTATCATTGAAAATGAACCCTCTGAATCCATACCAAATGAAAGTCAAAGGGTCGATACGACAGTTGACCCGGTCTTCCCTTCAGAGTGTTCATCTTCGAATGAGACTGTCACTAAAGACAAAGAGAATGACACCGTTCAAATTATTTTCATCAACACAGACTTCGATGAGCTTGGCGGCAGTCCTCCCATTCCTTTATCGCAGGAAGGAAGTTCATCAGAGTCATATCCGGCCGTCTATTCAGTCCCACCACCAAGCAACCTAGTCGTTTCCTTCGACTGGAATCTACTAGGCAGACCTCGTTTACCAGCCAGTGTACCATTCAGAATTATTGTACAAGCTTATAGAATGGTCATGGTTGGTACCATCATTGATGAAGGGGCTTCTGTGAGTATCCTTTCCTCAACTGCTTGGAAAGCGCTTGGTTCGCCATCACTTTTGCCTGAAA
>APFE030269213.1:27740-38051 GCA_000404065.3 Pinus taeda | reverse complement strand
TTTTTTTTTCCACAGGAAAAATCGTAATCTTTCATTTATGTTTGAAAAATTACATGTTGTAGATGCCTTTCGGCATATGCTGCATTGGCCTATTGCCATTTCTTTAAACATTTTAAAAAATGGTGCTCTGTTTTTGTCAAAAAAGATGCATAAGTCCTTCATCACCACGTAGGGTGTTCAGTTTAGAAAAAAACAAGAAAAATAAAAAGATTAATGTACATGGTGGGAAAAAAATCAGACTTTTCACCCTTTTTCCTTCTCCACATTTCTCCAACCCCCTTGTGACTCTGTTGGAGTTATGAGTGCTAGTGCTATTTCAGCCACAAGTTGTGGGTTGTCCTTGTCAGAATCTGATGTGTCTGAAATGTCTTGCCATTTAGATTTGCTTGTATCCATATTTTCTGTTGGCCTTGCTAGTTCTGAGGCTATATGTACCTGTGGATTTGTATCTTCAACCTCTGATTCTTTGTTCATCTTCCTCCTCCTCGTGTTCCAAGGGTGGTGGGGGGATTTGCCACCCCTTTGCTTGTTTTCCAGTTTTCTTCTTTCTACGGTTATATTTATTGGCTGCTGGACATGTGCCTTGTAGGTGTCCTGTTTGTCAGCATATTTTGCATCTGAATGCAGTGTTTCCATAATATAGTACTTGATTCCAGCTCCTCTGTCTATGATTCAGCTGAATTTGGTCTAGCAGACCTTTGCTGAGGTCTACTTCCACACATATTTGTGCAAAAGTATAAATTTTTTCCTCCAGTCGTTGGGTATCCATTTTGATGTAGTGCCCAATAATATTTCCAATTCCAGCTAGTACTTGATGATTCCAGAGATGGAGTGGGAGATTGTGTAGACGCACCCAAACTGTCATCTTAAAGATAATCATTATATTTGCATCAAATTTTGGAAACCATGGTGTAATGAAGAGTCCTGTGGATCCCTAGAACCAGGGTCCTTCCTGTACCACTGTGTCTCTGTCCACTACTGAAAGAAAGTAAAAAATGAAAAAACCCTTGGAGCAGAGATGTATTTCACATTGTGTGGTCCAGTTCGTGAAGATCCAATGAAATAGATCAACTGGTTTGGGCCAAAAGCAATTGAATCTAATATTATTGCTTTTCTTTCATAAATGGCGCAGTGCTCATCTGTTTCTGGTATATCTATGTTGTATTCTGGTATATGATTTAGTTGATCCACAATGTATGGCCTTACGTCCATATCTGTTTGATTTGGTGCTGCTCCATCTGTATTTTTCCCTTATAGTATGTTTTTAAAGGATATGCTGCATGTTTTTTTCCCCTGTTGTGTTCTTGTGAATTTTGTTCAACCAATCCCACTTCCTTCACCCCTGTGAGAATTCCTGCAATTATCCATTGCACCCCCTCTTATTCTCAGATTGAGATTGATTGTTGATAGGTTTGAAATTTTATAGTCCCATAAGTACTTTGTATCCTAAATAAATCTGCCCCCATGTATCAGATTTTGTGATCTGATGGGGTATCCTAGTTGTTGCATTATGAGCTTTTGCATTTGTTTTACAGAGTCTGTCTCTTTCACCCAAAATAATTTCGATTTTCCCTCTGGGGTTTTTACACAAACCTTGAAGCTGTGGGAATTTACATGTGGACCGAATCTTGTTTCCAACTGCTCCTGGTTTGTCCTGTTCGACGTTTTATGATGTGGATTTTCCTGCAGATCAAACCCTGTGATGCTGCAACGCATATTTGTCTCACCGTCGGTCAGCTTGCCCTTCCTTCTTTCTTTAACATTATTGCCCCAGATGCCATATAGGTGGGGTATCGTGGCCTTTGTGGGCACCTAGATCTGTGATTTACATGTATTTTGATCTTCTATGTATTTGAGTTGTATGATATCGACTCTACCCATAATGCCAACTATCATGACAACTTTAGATAACCTAGATCCATTCCAGATCCGACCAAATGCAACACTGCCAAAATCTGTTGTGTATAAATGGTATAAGATATGTTTTCGTTGCCTTATCTCTGGACATATCCTGTCTGCCGCTGTAAGTTGGTTGCCGTGGGCCACTTTGCCATGGATCTGTGTCGGCGTGTAACTGAATGTCTGTAAAGATGCCAAAACGATGATTTCATATGCCCTCCTCATTGCTTCCAGGCATGCTTCCTTGTTTTTGTCATTGCAGTGGTTCCAGAGAGCTGAATCTATTAGGTTTGTGACGGATTGAGAGGTGAAAGTCAACTGTAGAAAGGCGGCAATTTTCCTTTGTGTTTCAGAAACTCGATCTGCCACTCCAAGTTCTAGATCTTCAATAGATCTCGCATATTCCATAAGAGGGTAACAATTCCCCAACCACAGGTAGTCTTCCTTCCCAATTTGATTGTTCCGCTTCAGCTACGCGATGAAGATCTTTGTCCAGTCGATTCCAACAACAAAAGGGTAAGCTGCTATTGCGGCGACCATTTTCTGCAAACCCTCTTTCTTTATCCTCCAGATCATGAGCCTCCTAAAGGCTACATTGTGATAGACCAACTGTCCTTTTACAAAATGTGACTTGTTACTTATAGTATTTTTCAGTTACAATACCATGGGTCAATGAATACCATGGATGGATGTCACAATACCACGGGTCAATTCCATGGGTGAATGAATAACATGGGTGGATGTCACAATACCATGGGTGAATGAATAACATGGGTGGATGTCATGATACCATGGGTCAATTCCATGAGCAAATGAATACCATGAATAGATGTCACAATACCATGGGTGAATGAATACCATAGGTGGATAAATACCATGAGTGGATGCCACTTACAATACCATGGGTAAATTCAATGGGTGGATGAATAACATGGGTGGATGAATACCATGGGTTGATGCCATTTTCCATTCGGATCATCAGGTGAGATGGTTGATGAATGATTAGGACCCCGTTCATTTCCCCGAGTCAAGTTGATAGTAGGGATTGTTAGGGCAGTTCACATAAATTTGACTAGCTCAAGTTAACAACAATTTTCAGGCTCTAGTTTTATGAAAAGACTTGGTTTTTCGTATGGCATTCATGTGGAATGTAGCCTATTTAAAGTGGAAAGGCTCCACATAAATTGGTCTTAGTGACCAGTAAGATTCAAGCAATGATGTCTTTAGACACTACTACTTTTCTTAGTATTTGATACTCCCAACATTACATGTGTCACAACATAGCCAAATTAAACCAAAAAAATTCAAATAGATTTGGAAGAAAATTTAATTATTACAAACATGCATACCAAACTTAAAAATAAAGATTCTATATTTTAAACCAAAAGATAAAATAAAAAATATAAAAATAATAACCAAAGTTCTATCCCAATAAAAAAAACTCTTTTGTTATTACACCAATATCGATTCCAAATTCCCAACACGTTGTCATTAGTCAAGTAGAGGATACTATCTTCAATACTTCCCCTACCCCTTCATTACCTCTTTTCTGCACTTATTCAACTGGAGCCAAAGTAATCACTGTTATTACCCACGCAATATCGCTTGAGGAATTGAAAACAGGTGTTCAAAGCTGAAATCCAGATCCAAAATGTAGAGCAGAGGAAAAAAAAAAAGACTAGGAGAAAAGCTGAGCTTTTAGTTTGATAAGCTTCATAATTTTCCTAGACAGGGATTCCTGTGTAATATTTTTTCTTTCAGAGAAAAATAAGAAGCATGCAAGTCATCACAGAACATGTAAAGTAGTAGATAAGATATATAAACACGTAAATATATAATAAATAAAGTGTAAGCATGGATGAATTTAATGAATAGGTGTTTTTTTGATTTTTTGGATGGTTTAATTTTTGAAAGTTGTTTAGTTAAATTTATAGGGAATTTGGTAGGAATTTATTGGTATTACAAATTTGATATATGAACTTTGCACATTTTAAAAGGTTTCACTGATTTTTTAGAGTACTGAATTTATTTATACATTTAAAAAGAAGATTTTTAACAAAAAAAATAAAGAGAAAACATATTAACCATAATTTAATTGTTTATCAGAAATTTAGCGGAAATTTATTAGAATCACAAATTTGATATGAAAACTCTGCACACTCTTAATGTCTTAGAAAATTTTCAAAGTGCTCAATCCATTTATACATTTACAAACATATTAAAAAACAAAATCTGGAGATTTTCTGGTCAAATTTATAAGAAATATGACGAGAATTTATTCGAATCACAAATTTGATGTCTTAAGTGTGCATAATCTGAATGCTCCAAATTTGATATAAAAACTCTGCACACTCTTAATGCATTAGAAAATTTTCAGAGTACTCAATCTATTTATACATTTACAAACATATTAAAAAACAAAATCTGGAGATTTCCTGGTCAACTTTATCAGAAATCTGACCAGAATTTATTAAAATCACAAATTTGATATGTTAAGTGTGCATAATGCGAATGCTCCAGTCATCTTTCATAAAACTGAATTAATTTATATATTCAAAAAAATTAAAAGAAATATAAGTATGACAAAAATACTTTAAGTAAATTATAACAAAAACTACAAAAACATGAAATAATTTAATTCAAATAAAAAAATAAATCTAACCAAAAATACTTTGAGCATCCGATCGGAAGACACCACGGTCATATGAAAGCTCCATCGTGGCCACGTTCACTGTGTTCTGTATAGTGGGACAGGTGCTGATTCTATCATTGCCCATTTCAATATGATCATACATTGACTGATGTGCCTTCTTTTTTAACTTTAAATAAATGTTTTTTTTTCTTCAGTTGAAAAATAAGTTTTTTTAATAGTAGTAAAGAAATTACAATTACATGATTTTGTCTTACTATATAATACTAAATTTAACAACAAAAAATATAAATATAAAGTAAAAACATAAGCTGACTGCTGTGTTATCAGTCACTGAAAGTTTATCTATTGTTCAAATGGGGTTAGATACCAAAAAAAAGGAAGAAAAAGCAAGTGATAATAAACCAAATGATAATTAACTCCCTTGGTTTTGAGCATATAGTAATAAACCACACTTTTCTTGTCTTTCTTACTTCTTTTTCCAAATCTTTGTGAATTATCCTTTCTTGTTTTGCGTGGGTGGCCTTATTGAGGTATTTCTACACTCAATTTCTTTGTGTCCAGAGTTATTGCATTTTCTTTGTGTCCATAGTTATTGTATTAGTAATGCTCAA
Source organism: Pinus taeda (assembly GCA_000404065.3). NCBI lineage: Eukaryota > Viridiplantae > Streptophyta > Pinopsida > Pinales > Pinaceae > Pinus > Pinus taeda. The sequence continues at coordinate 32,888 of APFE030269213.1, read as the reverse complement.
CATGTTCCCATAGGGGAGAAAATGAATTGTAGCTTCTAACACCACTTTCATAAGGCCTTCAAGATTTGTTGCTTACATATCTATTGATTGAGGTTTTATAAAATACTTTGCTTCTATTTTTAATATATTCGTTCCTTGCATAGGCTTTCAAAATTTATAGCTTTGTGAACAAAATTATTACATGAAAAGCAATAGCCATAGAAGAAATTTTGATACATGGATACTAGGTCCTTCTTAGGGTAATTGTTCTTCTAAACCCATTCTCACTATTTTTGTGAGGAAACTCAAATGTTTGATTCCTTACCTCTTTTTTGGTGCTATATATATTGATGATAGGGTCATGTCTCTATTGATCCTTGGGTTCATTTTTGACTCCGCTTGCATTGTTGTTGGATCCTTTGAGCGCATTAACATAGATTTTAGGTTCTTCCTTTTTTGGTGTCCTTGACCTTGATTCTTGATTGAGTGTCTCATGATATTCATTATAGCCAAGACCTATTTTAATAAAGGGATATCTCTAGAAGCTAAGAATATCGTTTAATGTTTCAATCCCTTTTAGAAATTTTAATTTTAGATTCAATACAACATTACCTTCTCTACATCCTTCCTTAAGGATACAACCTTTTCTTCTAAATTGTTATAATTTGTTTCCTTTTCTTTTAGCTAACTTATTAATATATCTTCTATATTTGTAGCCTGTTCTAGTTTTGTCTTTATGAGGATGATTGTTGTTTCACTAGAATCATGATATTTATTCTCATATTTCTGTAATAGATCGTTCTTCTTTTTAATATTCCTTCCGAGTCTTTCTATTTCTTCTAAGGCACTAATAAGTTCTCCCTCAAGGTCTACCTCTCAATCAACATCTTCTTCCTCTAAATCTATGTTTCCTTGATCAATATTATGATTCTCCAAGGCCATGAGTAGGAATTATTCTTGATCATCATCATATGCATGTTCATCACTCTCTCTACTATTGAGCTACCATCTTCCTTAGAATAAAAAGTTTTCTTCTTGAGACATATTCCCTTCTTATTTCTATGGAATTTACCTCTATTTTTATGTTCTCTTTCATCATCACTATCCTCTAGTTTTGCATATGGACATTTAGAAGAAAAATGATGTATTATACCACAATTGAATAATTTGAATGACAACTTACCTTTATATTTTCTAGATCCTCTTTCATCTTTCTTACAAATTGAGCTTCTTCTTCATATGATTCAATGTTGGAATCATCATGGGCCTAATATCCTTTTACTTTCTTTAATGCTTTGAAGGTTGATTCCTTTAATCTTTGATTTTATCTTCCCATTCTCATTTCATATGTAGTAAGGATTCCATGTAGCTCATCCATCTTCATTTTTTCAAGACCTTTCATTTCTTCAATAAATGAAACCTTTCGTTAAATATTAGGGGAAGTGATCTTAGCACTTCTTGAACAACCATTGGTTCACCAAAATTTTCATCAAGTCCTCTAATATTATTCACAACTTCATCTACACAAATGAGGAGGCTAGTAATATCTTCTTCTTTATTCATCTTTAAATTCTTAGTTGCATTCTATGAGTTTTAAGCTTTGATCTTTTTTTCTTTTCATCCCCTTCATAGCTGCTTTGAAGCTTGTTCCATATTTATTTAGCAGATCCAAATTGCATTACCTTGAAAAATTTAGATTCTTCAAAACCACATAAAAGGGAAATCATAGCTTTTACATTATTTACAAAGTCCCTTTTACCATTTGCATATGTTGGAGGAGTTACTAGAACTTGATAATCATCCATTGTTGATAGCCAAATATTAGCACCAATTGACATCTGAGATGTCCTCATCCATATCTTTCATAAGACATAGTTTGTTCTGACAAAGAGTGAGGATCCGTTTGAGAAAATACCATATCAATTGATCATTTTTCCACTCTCATCTATACCTTCTAGTGGTTAGACTAATTCTAAAGGAAACTACTCTGATATCAATTGTTGAATTCACAATATTACTGAGAGGGGGGTGAATTAGTATAATGGATTTTTTTACTAATTTATAAACATTCAAGCTTCATAAAATATTGGTCACATGATAAAACCATAGAACACATGATATACATGGAAACCATTATCGAAGAAAACTACAAAGCTTATTTTAATTAATTGATCTTTGTAACCACCAACCTATAGGAGACACCAATCCTCTCAACCTTGTAGGAACCAACATGATGGAGACATCAATCCCAAATCCTTTTTATGCACCAACATGTAGGAGAAACCAATCTCTCCATATTTGTAGGCACCAACCTATTAGAGACACCAATCCTCACCGATCTTTAAACTACAATCTAATCTTCTTTGGTCCGTTATGCTCTTCTTCAATCCTTTGCAACTACCTCATTATCATCAACTTTGCACCAAGAACTTCACCCTCTTCACTATGCAGATTCCAAACTACTACTTAGATCTCTATGTTAAGTGGCTCACTTAGCCTAATCAAACCTTTTCTTACTTATCCATGTGTTGTGTCCATATATCTTGCGTTAACTACTCATGACACATTGACTTGTCCTACATTTCTACTCGCTATTGTGCACCACTTATCTCACAATTCCTATATTGGCCTTTTCAATTTATAGAAGCTTCCTTCATACTCAATTTAACTAAATTGGCACTTTTTCCAAAAAATGTTGGATCTACACTATTTCCTGCACTTATGAAAATATTTTATTATCATTTAAAAAACCCCTTCAATCCAACAATTGCACATGACTATGCAACCTTGCATTTGAGCATGCTAAATCCTCAAATTTGGTTGTTTACATTTGAATATCAGTTGACTACCATAGCTAGGATGATATAACCTGGACATCAAGTTTGAACTTATCAAGAACTCACGAAATACCCAAAAAAACCTTTAACACTGGACAACCTTTCAAAACTAAGTTCCTTTGGACATATTAATGAGAACATTTTCTATAAGGAGATAACAAATCTTTTGTCCCTTGGGCCCATCATTTGATGGATATTAGGCTATTGGAAAATCGAGAGAAAACACCCACAATATAATGTTCAACACCCATGCATTAAGTCAACATGCACCTAGAACCACGTGCCATCACAAGTTGTCAAGATTTTTTTTTAACTTGTCCTTGTAAAAAATTACCCAAGCATTCCAAGGATCTGTTGTGCCTTGCAAACAACCCCCCTTTTTCATATTTATTTTTATTTACAAAACCATTAAAATATGAAATGGGTCCCTCTTGAAATAAAATTGATGTCAATAACTCTTACTTTGTAAAAGTCAAACAAATCCAAGGAGCGCTTTATAAACTTCCCCTCAAAAGCAATATCCCTTTAAACATTGGAAATAAAGCAAATATGTATTTGTTACGATAAAGCGATCGCAAGATCGCATATCGCAATAACATAAAGGATGCACCAAGCTATCGACGATATCGACAATCAACAATTCCCTTGTGCACCACTATCGCGCCCATCGGCAAAGCCCCGACCCGATAAAGCTATCGGCGATATCGGCAATCGGCAGTCCCCTTCGTGTCGCAAGCATTGTTCATAGGCCTTTCCCCGATCCGATATTGGCAATCGGTGGTTTCCCCTGTTGAATCCTTAATGTGCATAGGCCTTTCCCCGATCCGATATCGGCGATCGGCGATCGGCAGCATTCAAAGCATTGTTAAAACTATCCTCACACCCCTGCCCGATCCGATAAGATAAGGCACAGTTCTCAATGAAAAGCCGTTAAAGTGATTGGAAAGCCCGAGTTAATGACAATTAAGGCATAATCATTCCCGCTCGGCCGCCAGTACTCCCATTGCATGATTTAAAAGATCTTTAGGAAAATATTGCACTAATGAGCATTTATAAGGTGGCAGGTCCTATACGGTCCCTTAATGAATCCATCCTCTCAGATCTGCCTATAGATCATATCCGCGCTGTTTTAATAAAGACAAAGTATATCGACGTTCTTCTTTCTATTTTACTATCAGTTGTGAGTTTCATTGTTATCTCAGTATTACGCCAAAACCACCTCTCTGTGCAGAATACAGATTTTGCAAGAAATTCAGGCATAATGGGTAAAAAGCAGAAGAAGGTTGCAGGCATTATTGATTCACCAGCTGCGCCACAACTAATAGTGAACAGCAAGAAAGGTTTGATATCAGATACAACGTGTGTAGGCCTGGCCAGAACAACTTGGCAAGGAACTTATGATTTGCTAAAAGCCGAGAAGCCTGAGAAGGTGGTAGAAGAAGCTACCGCAGATTCTACCAAAAACTTAGAGTGCACTCTCAAGGACTTGGCCGACTCCTTCCTACATAGGATAGCGGCAAGAGAGCAAATGCTTCCATACACCGATGTTATCAAGTGGGCAATTGAAGAAATTCCTATCACAGACAGAACTTTCTTCGCAAATGGTGGAAGGATTTTTGGGTCCTTCAAGCCAAAAGATTTGAGGCAAATGTATCATTTTCCTATGCCAGAGAAAGTTTACAATAGCGCATTTCTGGAGAAGTTCGCAAGTGAGAATGAAATTGAGTCTGAACCTATCAAAGATTGGAGGCAGAATCCAAATAAGCACAAGCATGACTCCTCTGGTAAGTACTCAGTCGACTCCTTGTGTTCACCTTATTGCTATGCCACTATAATGATGTGTAGATTATGGGGTCTGCATGATTCCGCCATTTTTACTATCGAAATGGTTCCCCTCATGGACGCGGCAGTCAACAGTTGGATTATGGATTGGGCTACTATCCTTTCAGATAAGCTTGCCCTAGCTGTTAGTGAATTTAGGAATAAGACCAGAGTCAGCGAAAGGATAATCCCTCCATTCTACTACAGCGCTTATATTTTGGATACCTTGTGTTTTAATTCCGAATTCCCCATTCTCGGTTGGAGGTGGACCACATAGGACCCCTCCCCCATCCATATTTACCATCGTAAAATGTGGAAGTCGTCTCATAAGAATCACTTGTACCATATCTGTAACGGTTTCATGATTCCTATCTATTATGCCATTTTTAATAAGCCCATTCCAAGGATCTCCTACTTAGCCTCCTTTGACCTGTCGTCAGTGGGTAGTTGGTTTGGAGAAGAATATTTTACGTATGTTAGAGTCTATGGCAGTCAAGCCAATCCCCATGTC
>APFE030269213.1:1845-24462 GCA_000404065.3 Pinus taeda | reverse complement strand
TATGTTAGAGTCTATGGTAGTCAAGCCAATCCCCATGTCCTTCCCTTGTATGTTCCTGACAAATTGTTAGCCCGAGAAATTGCCTACCAACTTTCAGCCAAGAGTACCACACAGACTCTTAGGTTAAAGCAAAAAAGGGGCTGGCCATCTTTTCCTTTCAGATGTGGAGTCTTTACCTTGCATGATTTAAAACATGCAGAAAAAGAAGCCATGAAAATTCAAGCCCTAAACCTTCCTATAATTCCAAACAGAGCATATGACCCGAAAAAATATGCATACGCCACTCTAGAAAATGCCAAATTATCAACATTTGAGCATAAAGATGATATTTTTGATGATATTTTTGTCTCAACAGAATCAATTGGTCATGCTAAAGAGCTTGCTAGAACAAGGTATAATGACGTAGGGTTATCTGAGTTCAATAAGCTCAGGGAGAAGAGGTTGCAAACTCTGCCCCTGGACTTAATAATGCCAACCCAAGCGGCGTATTCAAGCGAGCCTGGCAAGCAACGATAGAAAGAACCCCCTGCTACACTGAAAACCAAAGCCAATGAGCAGGAGTAACAACAGAAGAAAGAGCAGGCAGAACGTTTAGCGAAAGAAAAAGAAGAACTCTTAAAAAGAGAGCAAGCAGAACGCTTAAGAAAGGAAGAGGAAGATAGATTGAGAAAGGAACAGGAAGACAACCAGCGAAAGAAACAGGCAGAGATCCAGCAGAAGGAACATGAACGGCAAGAGAAGGATAAACAAGAACAACTGCTAAAGGAGTCCCAGTCCAAGCAAAATACCACCGATACTAATAAGGGTGTTGTCACAGACCCCGAGCTGCAAAAGGAATGGCAGCATTTTAGTACCATTATCGGTGGAATTAAGGATTCACAGAATACCAAGACTCCTAAGAGCTGCGGCATACAAAAGGAAGGCTCATCCCAGGCTTTGAGCACAACCACCGGCCCACCCAAAGTTATGAACGTAGAAGTAATTTCAAAAGGTCCTAGCGACCAAATCACTCTCCTGGTAGAAGACATTCCTCCACTAAACGTCTTCTACAGCCCTAAACATAAAGCCGTAGTAAAGCGATCAAGAAAGAGGTAGAGGATTGATCAACTTTCCCTCTTTCCTGAACAATCACTTACGGGCAACGTAGTCTGGAGGGAGAAACTCGATCCCTCTGATGACCTGGCCAAATTGTCACAATATGCGGGAGCTTATTCGGCTGCCACTATTGACAAGGCATCAGAGGTAGCAGTTCTCTTAAAGACGAAGGACCAGGAGATTTTCACTCTTCAAACGGAATTAGCAGATGTCAGACAAAGGGTAATACAAGCTGAGCAGCAATTAGCAGGACACCAACAAGAAACAGTGCGCGCAAGCGAGCAGCTATTGGAACAGCAGAAAATCAATAGTCAATTGGTGCAGCAATGGTAGGAGGAGAAACAGAGGATCACCCAGGCAGCCATCCAGAGACAAAGCGAGTTGACAGAGGTATTGGAGCAACTAAAAGCGGAAAATGAGCAATCTTTGAAGGCCAAAGATGAACGTATTGCTCAAATTACAGGACAGTTAGAAGCCACCAAGGGAGATGCACAGATACAAGAATTCAAAAAAGAGGCAATGATAATCAACAAAGCGCTTGTATCCCAAGTTAAACTCTTGGTGCAATCCCTCTTTCAGGCGGAACCAGTCTGTGAGTTAGCTACGACTGTAAGTGAGCAGGTAGAAAAGGCTAGAGAAGAATACAATCAAGCCGAAGAAGATATCACAAGCTATATTGAATGGCAAGATTCAAAGTCAGGTAAGGAAGCCAATTTGCCTCGGATACTGGAGGTCCATAAAAATAATTGTTTTAAGAATGGAAAACACAATATTAAGGCAGAAAGGGCAGCATCAGATTGTACATTAACCGGCTGTAATTTGGCCGATTAGTAAATGATACTCCTATTACCAATATTGTTTCCACAATGCACGCCTGGCAAGATTACTACGCAAATACATTGGAACAAACATGCTACCGCCTGATTTAGAAGGCAGAGGCAAGGTCAATTACCGCGGTTGACACCTTTAAACATAGAGCCATATTGGCGGTTTCTAATCAAGCGCATGAACAACGATCTGCTCTCAAATGCCTAACCGATGTCGTTCAATGCATGATCCCCGATATCCAAGACTCCACCTACGCTGGCCAGCTCAGTTCCAGGCTCAACAAACCTCCTGAAGTTGAGCCAATGCTCGCCATCAATCAAATCAGGTTCAAAGGGAAACAACCGACAGAGTGATTCATCATCCACCTCCTCCGATTTCCAGCAAAAATAGCAACAAGAATTTATTGACATCAGCTTAATTAGCTTTTCTGTTTTTGTATATATTTAAGATTAGCATAGTATTTATAGACCCTTTCATGCATTTAGAAAGGGTCGTAAAATTTTGTATAAGACTTAACAGACTGAAGTTTTCACTATTGTGCTTCAGCCTCTATTCTTTTATGAAACTCGACCACCTGCTTTTACTTTAATGGAGAAGTTTCTTGATTCAATTGTGCACTACTGTCATTTGATGCAAAGATTTTTATGCGTTGAGGTAGAAGCCATACATAGCGATTCATATCGGGAGTGGCTTACGATTCAAATGGCATTTTTATCCTTTGTTTGAATTCATTCTGTGTATATGATTTCACTGTGTAATTATTCCTGCTATCATTAACTGTATGCATGCGTAACAACAGGAAATCTTGCCCTTACCACTATTGGATGTTCAGATGATATGCCTTATTTTTTAATCATGTATGCATTGATGGTATGAACCTTTAAAGTCTAGTAGTATCGCTTTAATCGCCGTGTCTAACTATTTAGGGATAGTAATCTTCAATGATTTAATATCTGTGTTTTGAGAATGCAGTCATCTATATAATTGTATTTTTAAAATATAGAACATCAAAAGCTACGCTTTAGAAGTTCAAATAGATTCCCGGGATAGTGTTATTTACTTACATTTCTGTCAATAGTTTTAGTCATCCATCTATCGCTACTGTTATCTACTAAGTATTCATTCACCCCATTTATCTATTTCTGGGAAACTGGTCCCATTATCCCCAGTCGGAGCCACTACCCCAAACGGAAAAGGAGCTGCACTAAGGTCTGGACCGGGTGGTTTCGCCCAATGTTGATGCAACGATTTTCGAGGCGTCAACAGGACCTAGGAATGCTAAGCCCTCATTTTCTACACATCAACTCCCTGTGACCATTCCCTATGAATGTGGACCATTTTATGTGCCTTCAACTACTACATAAAATTCTTTCCATCAATTGACCATGGACCTATCACACCTAGCCCCACTAGTGCAACATCACCCTTCATCGATTTCATATTACTTTAATTGGTTTTGGGATGGGTGGGTCATTGGAAATATTGGTAAGGAGGTGGGGTGAATCCATTCATCATATTCCATGCGCCCTCAACAATTCATTGCCTTGATTTCATTTCAAACCCCCGTAGGGGTTAAGATTTGAGCATGATGGGACCTCGTGAAGTGAATAATAGTCATTGATCTCTAATGGTTTGTGATGCATTGACCCAAGCTTCTCGTTGAATGTTAAAGGGCTAGAATTTATCTATTTCACACCTTATCTAAGGATTTCCAACAACGAAAAAAACTAAAAAGTGGAACTCGCAAATAAAAAGGTAAGGTACCCTTCAAATGTTATAATTGTTGTAGCCTAGGACATTTTACTACTAAACATCCATATGTAAAAAGGTAGGAAAACAATGATGATGAAGAACGTAATAACAAAATAAAACCTTATATACACAGAAAAGGAAAATATGCAAAGAAGAAGAGTTTTTACTTTAGAGAGGACAATAACTTGTTTGAAGAAAGTGATAGATATGTTTATAATATTGAAAAAGAAGAATTCCTCTTCATACTATTAGGTGGACTAATCCATCTTGCAGACCAGACGGATCTCCCTAAAGCTCAAATGAAATATAGTAACAAATAAGAAAAGAATTACTACATTTCCTTAGCTTACGATTGATTGAAACAAATAATATGTGAGGGATCACTTACTGATTTATCGAAATGTCCATCGAAGTCCCTTTAGTGCCTTCCACATGTGGCTTCTCCTTGATGCTTTAGAGATCTTTCCAATGCTTTCCACAACTTCTCCATGATGTTTCGAAGGAGATATGCATAGACAAAAACACACAAAGGATTAAAGAATCTAGTATATAGACTTAAAGATAAACAAAACACTTCACTCAACATATATCATAAATTGAATCAATAACCAATCATAACCTATATGGGTGATCAAGGAATCCCACAAATGATATCAGAAAAAACGATCAAGAAAGAAAAATTTCTTTTTTATTAAATAAAATGGAGAAAAAAGTTACAACCTCAAAGCCTTGATGTTAAAAGCCTCCTCTCAAAATCTCCAACCTTCTCCTTGGATGAAAATCCTCCTAGACTTATTTTTGTACCATAAGCCCACCTTCAAAGGTCCTTTCCAATCCTCTGGTCTGTGTTTGATTTATATGCCAAGAGGAGGAGGTTTGGGATCCTCTTCCTAAGGGATGAGATCCACAAATGGTGAGATAGGGGATCCACAAAGAGAAGGAATTATCTCCATGATGGGAGGGATCAAGCTTGAGTAGGCATGCATTCGAATCTGCTAGTTGGGAAAGATTTGACTAACAAAGCTTCTAGAATACACTTTTTATTTTTTACTTGCGTTAAGTCATGTGTGTAGGCCAAAAATGTAAGACAAAGCACACTTTTTCAAAAATTCTAATGGTCTCTTCTACATATGCACAAAAATGGACTAGGAACTGCGCAAGAAGCCAAAAATAGGTTTTTGAGCCTTGAGATCTAGGTATTTCATTCTCTTTGGGATTGTTTGGGTTCTAGACTTGTAGGGGGATGCTTTGGAACACTTCAATGGATATAAAAATATCCAAACTAACAGTCATTTTACTAATGCGACAAAATAATGTGTAACAGATTGCCCCCTAAAGTGAAAAGTCAGAAGAGATATTTGATCGTTGTAGCTCTTTTTCATGCCAATGTTTGGGTTAGAGGTTGCAGTCGGAGAGCTGAAATAATTAATCAAATGTTACAATGAAATATAAAATCATCGTTGAGGTAAGAATTACCATACTCATAGCATAATGTCTCAAAGAGCTAGTACAAAAATACATCTAAAGATCCATGTCAACATAAGATACAGTATGGACACAACCATCAATGGATCTATGTTTACAATCATGAATATTTAATAACTCCATGCAACATGGATTGATGAAACTAGATCTAGGGTCTTGATATCCATATCTCAATATGTAGTACGAATCTAGCCATGTGAGTGAATGTCTCGTAGTTGAACATGGTAGAAACCACTTGATTACCAGTTAATGATGTGAACTATTAACAAGCATGAGAGAAATCACCAATAATGAAAATGGTTCTCAAGGTAATTCCAATACAATCTATGAAGTGTGAATAGATGTGCCGATGTTGAACACATAAAATCATTTGATCGAAGTTCAATGATGAGAACCTGTCATCAAAGGTGAGAAACCTACCAATAAGGCATGCAGGCTCCAAGGTACCGAAGGTTTCTAGATCAAATTCCTAGATAGTGATCTAAAGTCGATAGGAAGTGACCTGTTGTAGGAGGGCCTGTGACATGAAACTCATGTCAAGTTTTGAAGAACAAGAATTTGGGTTAATCCAAGACTGACTCAGGGATGGTCGACGCAATTGAGGGCTATGACTTGAAAGGCAATTTTGACTGAGGTTGGACTTGTCTTGAATATATTGGTGAGACGACATTCTGACTTTGCAACATTTGACTTAAAAAAAATAATATCCAAAACAACTGAAGACTTTCAATGAGGTATGGTCAAATAGGAGACAAATGGAATTTCCAACCCGGACACATAAAAGTGATAGAGTGTCATGTTCAAGAGTGACATATTGCCTTTTAAAATATAAACAAATGTTCTTTCCCACTTTTCCCCCACCATTACTAGCAAGTACATCTTTATTTTTGGTAAACATGAGGAGGATAACATATGCTTGTCCTGTAAGCTTATCCTTCGGATGAGTCCTATGGAGTATTTTTTACAAGCCCTAGGAAGAAGTGGTTCAGTCTCGTCATGATTGATCTGTATTGCAATGTTTAATTTTTACGAGTCTAGTGAAGGCTAACTCGATTTCGTTTTCATGTTTAAAGAGTTTGAAAATAGAAAAGAAATTTCGTTCAATTCGTTCAAAATAAAATTTTAATGAGCCCAAAGAAAGTAAAGATCGGTGTTTTTCATTTTTAGGGAGTCAAGAGAAAAACATAAGTAAACTCCACAATGTCATTTTTCATAAATTTAGTCTCTCAAGCCTGAAAAAGGGTAAATTAATGTAGGTAAGAACTCTATTGACCATGAATAGTCAATTTATAACTTTGTCGTAAATAGTCTAGCTCATTCCGAAAAGGGGTAAACTTATACTGAATAGATGATTGTTCATTTACTTTCACGAGTTCAAATAGTCAAGTACTCGGTGATCACTTTTTTAGGGAGTCTGAAAAGGGCATAAAGAGAACTCATGGTTTCACCTTTTCGTAGGTTTTAACAATTTCGAAAAAGTGATAAAAATGTAATCATCACCAAAATGATTCATTTTTGTAAATAACTTGTTTTCTACAAATTCAAGCTCAAAAATTATGGTCACTGCTAAAAAATATAGTAAAAACATAAAAAATTGGATTTCAGAGGCTAATAGGCAAAAAAAATATTTTAATGGGCCTAAAAACTTATAAAAATCCAAAAAAGTAAATTTTTTTTACCATTTGAGAGTGATAAAGTGCATTTTCCACCAAAACTTCAAAGGTATATTTTGGGCAAACTGTTGGAACAAATCACGAGCCGTCCTCTCCAGGTAAACTATCTCTCTGATATCTTCATTTCATTGCTTTTATTTTTCTTTTTAGCGTGTATTTAGTTTTTTTTTGGGTGGGCAGGGGGGGTTATCAATTGAAGAATCGCCCTCGGCGTGCGCAGTTCATATTCATTGTGTCTGCACACATCAATTTCTTTTTTAACACAAAAAAATGAGATTTGTGCAATTTCTAGGGCTAGAACCGCACAAATCTTCATTGGTCTTCAAAACTATCCATGCACAACGCTGAGGGATTTGAAAAATTAATTTAAAATGCCCAATTGTTTTGCAAAAAATACCACGACATTTTCTAATGATCCTGCATGTTTATTTGCATGGTTTGGAGCTACAAAAATGCAATGGAGAGAGCGTGAAGACGAAGAATAGGATATAGTTACTTTGAACCATCCTGAAACATTACAAGCTCTGAGAAACTGTGGTCTGTATAAATTTTTCACAATTCCAGGCATGAAGGCCCAACTATATTTGTTGGAATGGATGGTGAGAAAGTGGAATGTATAGGAAGATTTATTTGTGATCGGAGACCATAGAATCACTATAGATGCATATGACATATATTTCTTATTTGGTCTCCCACGTAATGGAGTGACATTTCTCTCTATGGACATAGACGAGGTGGTGAAACAACTGCCACCTATCTAGTGCAACATTGCTTTCAAGGAGCTACACTCAAAGATGGAAGAATTGCTATCAAAACCATTAAGAGGCTTCCTTTGAGAGCTATTGGCTTCATTGTTGCACAATTATGTGGGAGTGTGGAATTTCACTTGCTCACCAAGGATCAGATGTATATTTCTGTAGTGCTTGCAACCTACAATATTCAACTAGTGTGAAGGGGTAGTTGCCAACATGAAAACATAGTTTGAATATATATATATATATTTTTTTAAGGATTCTCAAACTTTTGGGTGGAACCAATTAATATTTGAAATATTTAGGGTTTTCATTAAAATCCATGAATGTGTTTGAATTTTATCTTGCTATAATGCTAGAAATATTTGTGAACTTTGTAACATTTACAATTAGTTTAACCACTACATAAAAAATGAAAATATATGTAGGTTCTATTAAAAACACATCAAGCAAGTATACATCATTTTATAATTTCTCCATGACACTCATATGTGACACTCATTCCCACTACCTTGTACTTTCCCATGTTGTGAGAGGTGTTACTTGTTGAATTAATCCAACCTCCAAAGTTTGTCATGAAGGTTACAAAAATCCTATTTTTTCAAAATGTGTGGAATTAGATTTTGATACCACCATTAATTCTAACCTATCAAGAGCTTTCCTGCGATATAAATTTTATCCCAATATGACTCCCAAATTCAAAGTTATTCCTATTTAAATCTAGGCCAATCCTAGAGATTCATATCAACATGAAGTTTCCACGTGGTATGGCTACAATTTGGACCTTGTGGCACCACCACATCAACATCATGCATGGTTCACATCCTCTTACATGTGGTCCATTTGTGAGGTAGTCACCCCTATGGGGGATTTTATTATGTGGTTCCACAAAAAATATAATGGTTTTTATTGTGGATGGGTTTTGACTTCGGACCTCCCCTGGTTAACTCATAAAAATCTATGGGGGCCCCGAGGTGAGTGAGGGTTGTTGATCGGTCCCACACCCTATTCACACCACTCAAAAATGGAGACTCTTTTAAGGCACCCCCCCAGTGAGAGTTCCCATGTCAGACCCCCCCCTGTTAACTTACAATGGAGAAGGTAGGGTCTTGGGGGTGAACGACGGTCATTAATCAGTCCCACACTTGGATCATGCCATTCAGAAGTGATGCCTCTTTCAAAAGGGCCTCCACGATGGTGGTGGTCCCATTAGTTGATGATGCTAACTAATGCATATTTTCACAATATTTTCCACCATTGTGCCACCATCATCTCCCCATTATGAAGGCACAAGATATTATAGACAACAATAAGAGAGAGGTGGTCTCATTAGTTGATTGACCTGATAGACAATTTTCACGACAATTTTTGCCACTGCTCCACCACCACTACCCGATTATGAAAGTCCATTGGGATATAAGTGTTGATGAGTAGCGGGAGGTCCCATCGATTAATGGTGCTGAAGGATGGAAAATACCATGATAATTATTTCCATTGCTTTTCTACCACCGCCCTATTAAGAAAGTCTAATGGGTCATAAGCACCGATGAGCAACATGTAGTCCTATTGATTAATGATGCCGAAAAATGACAAATTCCACAACAATTGCCACCATTGAATGGTTGTGAAATTCCAATGAGTTATAAGTGTTGAAAAGTGGCAGGTGGCGAGATGAGTTCCCTTACTCTAAGTTCTACCCTTGGGTCCCAATCTCCTCCATTATGCATCAACATGAACCAGACATTCATTGAAAACGTAACATATAAAGTAGCATGTGATTCCTGAGTTTGACAACAAAATTAACAGTACAAACATTCCATACAACCAAAGACATAATGAACAGTTGTTAATCATGAACACATAGTGATGTTAAGTATTCCTCCATGAGCAATACATAACTACACATCAACCAATAACAATACAAGAACTGCCACAAATCATAATCAAATATGCCTAACCATTATACTTAAATGAGTGAATTAGGTGAGCATGCAATTGAAGGAGGGACTTCCACTCCCCCCCCAATCATAGGCCAACCACACTACAATCTCTCTTGTAGCTGACCACCTTCGAGCGAATTTCAAAGTCTGAGGGAATGCTTGCATAAGGGACATTTTATAATACTGGATTGGTCAAATTCTCAAGAGATGGAGTCCACTTTTAGGGTGGTTCATCAACTACTCTCTTGGAATAAGCACCAAAATGGCCCACTTACTCTATGAGTTACAAAGCATAGGGCTTCACCCAAATTCAAGGAAAAGGTGTGTTTCTCAGTTCTAAGGATTGAATCCACTGTGTAGGTGGTTTAATAACAACTTGGAAAGAACTTACTAGTTTTAGTCAATAAGAAAGCATGGAGTGGTTTATCATCCAATGCAAGCACCCAATGGTGTGATTAATGATTCGACGAGCACTTAATGGTTCATCAGCTAAAGAAAAAAATAAGTGGTTCATCAACCAAACTGCAAATGCCAAGTGGTTCATCAGCTAGAGGAAAACACTTAGTGGTTGAATTGTAATCCTTAAACAACACATTGGAAACACATAATCAAACAAATATTTTAGTGGCCTCAATCATAGCCACCATAGTTAACACCCATAGTCACAGGGTATAGGTTCAAGGCCACAAATCCTCAGAACTCAGAAGGAGAGAAATATTCCAGTTTCACTCGAAACTTAAGATAGTAAATTTCTAAGTAGTTTCCTTATATTCCAATCATCAAATCTTGAATTCACTTGTATTGTGTGCATATGTAGAATTCCTCTTGAGTCCCTTGGTGCAGCCAGGAGAGCACAACCCTAAATATTTGGTGCCTTTTTATTAAGTGGTTGTCTCCTCAATATGTGAGAGGGAAGGATGGGAATGGAATCGCCCAATCCAATGTCTGCTCTCATAAATGAACTATTAGAAAATCTGCCAACTCCAGTTTGGCCCTAATCACATCATAGTAAAACCTGTCAGGAAATGGTGTTTCTTAGTTGTGAGTAGTTCCAGAATCTATTTAGATTGGGTATGGATTTTCATGGTATGCAAGTATAACAAGAAATTACCCTTAGAATAAGGACTTGCAAGGATGTCCCTTCTTTAGTAATGTTAATTTATTAATAATAATAATAAATATCAATTATTTAATCAGAGGTTCAACTAGCTGTGGTTTTCCCACACTAGGGTTGCAGTCACAATTATCATTAAAAAGAGTAGGGGTAAAATAGGGGGATGTTACACATGATGTGGCTAACATAATATTTAAAAAAATGGGGTTTTTACTTATAAACAAACACCATTTACAAGTTTTGAGTTAAATGAAAATAGTATTCAAGTCACAAACACTATTTAGAGATTCTTGAACTTGGGTGAAACTAAACAATATTTGAAATATTTTAGGATATCTCATTATATCATGATGCAATGACCATGGCATGCATTATCATACAAAAATATCTTGAGTTGTTTGAAATAATACAAGAAATGTAGAGGTGGTGTGCTTTATGGATTCTTTGGATTTCTATTGATGTTGTACATGACCCTCCTTTTTATTTACATAGTAAGCAAATTTTATTTTGTTGTTTGGATGATTGATTTTCCTCTTTTGAAGCCCTCAAAGTGTTGAAAGGGAATGATCATTGTAATCCCCTAATTTGAATCCTAAGTTGTAATTTTATTTGTACATATATTATACAGGTTGGTGAGCTAGTATGGATTTTATGCTAAAGTGCCTGTCTATATATATTTTGAGATAGAATGCTTATGTAATATTAAACCAATTAGATTTTTTCTCTTGACATAGTAAAGAACTCCATTTTGTAGTTTGGATGATTAATTTTCCTCGTTTGAAGTCCTCAAGATGTTTTGAGGGAATAATCATTGTAATACCCCAATTTGTCCCCAAGTTGTAATTATATATGTACATATGTTATATAGGTTGGTCAGATAGTATGCATTTTGTGTTGGAATGCTTATGTATATATGTTTTGAGTTAGAGTGCTTAAGTGATATTTAACCAAAGAGATTGTATGTTGAAAGGTTGATGGACGTAACATTGTACATTGTAATCACACACATATAACAATAAAATACACCATTGCTACAAACCAAGTCAAATAAAAGAATACAAGGGGCTAGGATTGCACAAGAGGGAAAGGGTGCTAAGGGATTAAGGAAAGAGGCTTAAGCCAAGGAATTAATATAATATTATAAGTTCTAAGTCCTCATGTCATGATTTTATCCTAAGTTACCAAGTGATGGGATGTGTTTCTAAGTGGCCGAAGAATAGTTTTTTGAGTAACACTTGTCAAAAAATGTGCATGCATGTATAAACTTTGGGCTTGGTGAGAAATTCTATCATCATTTTGATTATTTCACTTGCCATTCTTACTTCGGGATATTGAGTGTGAGTTAGTGAACCATTGTAGCCATATTTCAATGTAAATAATGTGAATCCTAGTCTCCTTGGGTTTCCTTGGGAAGGATAGTGCTTTAGAGGGTGAATTATCTAGGATAGTTTCCCTTGGGGCTATGAGGCCTTGAGGGTGATTGAAGACTCCATTATAACAGGAAGAGTTCTATGAGCCACAACTTTGAGACTTATTGGCCAACTTGTCTTAGAGCCCCAAAAGGGAAGTGGGATAGCCTCAGGGATTATGGAGTAGAGAAGGGTGCACAATTCCTTGGGTTGTGCAAGTTGCGGGGGGTGAGAGTGTGGTTGGAATCACTATTGGATTTTGGTATCTTGGCCTTAAAATTATTTGTGTTGATTGTTAAAGCTAGTTTCATATGTATTCTTTTCCCTAATGGAGTGATCCATAAACTATCATGGATATTCTATTGGACAGTTCATCACAATAGATCTAATAAAAATATATTGGAATCTGAAATCTATACTATAAAGGTTAATTTTCCTTAGATTTTATAGATGTCTTAAATTATTGGTTTTTTTTATGCATGAAATATATAAAATGCAGAAAATAGAGAACAGGTAAAACGCTCACTCACAAACTAGAATAACACCATGGTACGATTTGGGAAATACTTTTTGGAATAAAATGTAATTGAAAGGTGAGACTACTCTTCTCTCTTTTTCTCTTGATGGAAATGGTGCCTATGCAAAGGAGTGATACATGTGACCTACGGGTTACTACTAAACACAAAACCTCTTTGTTCTTCCATCTCTCTATCCACTCTCAACTACTCTACTCTACTATGGAATAAAATGCACTAGAATATAATCAAACCCATTTTCCTCTTAGTGGTCTTTCCCGATATATAACTAGGGGTTAAACTTGACCCATTCCACATTTAATATGAGTTAGAACTCAACTAATCTAGACTATTATTTATAGTTATCATGCTGCTAGCCCCTTCTCCATGAGTAATGGGGGCTAATATAGCGTGATCTCAAATTATGGTGGTAAAACACTATAGGACAATTTTTGTGAGGAATAATTTTGTGATGCAATTCTTACATCATTGTAGAGGCCTTCGATTGTTGAATGACACTAAGGGGTGAAACACTTAGGAAACAAAGTTTTACCCCCAAAAAAACATTGTTTAAGGTCTCAATTGGGCCCTAGAAGGTTTGTAACCGAAATTCTCCCAACTAACTCTCGTCGCCAAAACTACTCCTTGTAAGTCAATTTCTCTAATTTTTCCACCTTGAAATCATCATCATGGATGAAAAACAATACAACGATCCAATTTGGATCATAGAGTCATAACTCTGAATCTCAAAGGTGACTTCTTGTTGACACTGTTAGAACAACAATGTCTGTGAATGAGTGGAATGTCTAAGGTCTATAACTAGTTGATGCCATTTACACAAAACAAGTGTTATGATTAGAATTTTATGTAGCTAATGTTATTTTTATCTTATGTACATATGATGTATATAGTTTATATGCATTTATGTTATGTCGTTGTTTTGGTTATGCTACATACTACATATCATGGTATTATGCATTATACATGCATGACAAGGTATACCTATGGTATCAAGGTTACCTCAGTGAAGGAGATATACCCAATAGAGTGATCAAGATGTGGTATTGAGGTATCAAGATAAAGTATCCAGTTATATATTCCTTCAAGAAGGCTACAATGGTTAATTAATGGTGTCATAGTTATATTAATAACCAATTTTTTTATTTATTTTTTAAATATACAGTGAACAGAGCTAAAGTTGCGATAACATGGCTTAGATTGGATGTTACAATCATATAATCTTCATCTTGAACATGCATGAATAGAGTAACTCTAATGTCAAGTCCATTAAATCAAAGGAATATCATGGAATTTTGGTGATATCATCCTCATAACTATTTTGTGGGTGAGGTTGTTGCACCATGAATAATACTAAAAATAGAGTCCAAATATAGGCAAAAGTGTAAAATGACTAGCTCAAGAAAAGTTGAATTGCACGTTAGGGTGTTTCACATAAAGTTGACCCATTCAAGTTATCAACAATTTTCGGGCTCCACATTTATGAGAACCCATGGTATTCATGTGGAATATAGCCTATTTAATGCAGAAAGGCTCTAGGTAAATTGGCCATAGTGACCAGTGGAATCCAAGCAACAATGCATTTAGACACCACCACTTTTATTGATGTTTAGTAATAAAGCCTTGTGTGTGTCAATGCCGAAGGTGGATATATCAAAGCTAGAGTCGAGTGTGGATGACCTGGTAGAGTATGTGTGTAGAACGAGTGTGACCGCTGAGAAACAAAAAAAAATACCATAAGGATGAGGTGTGAGTGGACATGTAGTCAAGTGTTTTTGGTGGGTAGATCTCAATATAGTTTGAACTCATGGTAGTGCATGAGGGTGCAAGAGCCACCTGTTACAAGGAGGGTATGAATTAGAGTACCACTTCAAATGACGAATAAAAGAAGGCCAAGCTGTATGGTGTTTGAGTCATGGACACAACCTATACTCATGAAAAATCATGTGGATTTGCTAAGTGCAAATAATGTTGGAAGGTCAGATCAAGGTATGGATCAACAAAGTTAGAGATGTAGCGCGAGGGTGGTCATATGGTTGAGAAAACATAGATGCAGTCAATGGTTTGATGATAGTGAAGGTGCCAACATGTGATGAGAGTTGTAGTGGTGTGATAACACCAATGGTGAGTGAACACACTAAGGGTTTTCCTCAGGAAGTTGTAGGACTTTTTCAGACAAACATGTTGCATAGAAGCATAAAATGTTTGTAAATCCTTAAGACTTTGATTAGGCATACATGTAGTGCAGTGGCACATGGAGTCGTCAAGTTGTTGAATGGATAGGTATTAGGGTGGAAGGTGTACTAATATCCTAGCTTGGGGGTGAGGGATCTCAGGTGATCCGGATCTTGGGGGGAGGCCCCAAGATCTAAAATATTGAAATGGATCTTGTGGGGGAGGCCCCCACGATCTGAAGAATTGCAATGCTAGAAAGAAAATGACAGAATACATCATAAATAAAACCACAAAGAAACTTTTTATTAAAACCGATAATAACTATAAAGGCTACATTTTGGCGGACCATCTGTCCTTTTACAAAACACGACTTTTTACTATAGTATTTTTCGGTTACAATACCATGGGTCAATTCCTTGGCTGAATGAATACCATGGGTGGATGTCAAAATACCACAGGTCAATTTCATGGGTGAATGAATACCATGGGTGGATGTCACAATACCATGGGTCAATTCAATGAGCGAATGAATACCGTCAATGGATCTCACAATACCATGGGAAAATACCATGGGTGGATGTAACTTACAGTACCATGGGTGGATAAATACCATCAGTGGATGCCACTTACAATACCATGGGTAAATTCCATGGGTGGATGAATACCATGGGTTGATGCTATTTTTCATTTGGATCATTCCTCCCTCCTTAAGAAGCAATGGTCCCCATTGTGTGAAGTTCCCTCCTATGAAGCCTTTGTTGAATATGAAGAGCCACTGAAGAGAAGGGTTTTATGTAGTTAACCCATAACCATGATGAAAGAAGATCCGAGGATAGAGATACCCTGTAATGCTTGTGACCGATTGTGATATTGACAGTGTGCGGCCTAGAAAATGGACTTTGATGAAGTGTGGGTTTGTGGATGACCCATAACCATGATGAATGAAGATCTGAGGATAGAGATACCTTGTAATGCATGTGGGAAACTGTGATATTGAAAGTGTTCAGCCTAGCAAATGGAATTTGATGAAGTGTGGGTTTGTGGATGACCTATAACCATGAAAAATGAAGATCTGAGGATAGAGATACCCTGTAATGCTTGTGACTAACTGTGATACTAACAGTATGCGGCCTAGCAAATGGACTTCGATGACAAGGATTTTGTGTAGTTGACCCATAACCATGATATTGGTTGTTGATGAAGTAGCAGGTGCCTACATGGCCTGGGGTGGGAGGGCACATCTCCAAATAACCCAAGCCGAATGCTTCTATGCTGAAACTGATGAATGTGAAGCAAGTGCCTACTAAAGTGGGGTGGTAGGGCATGTCTCCTACGGGAACTCGCTCAAAATGTTGCTCTAGAATTAAAATGAACATAAATTGGTCAATATAATTCAGAATATTTGTTATAACCTATTTTTGGAAGTAGAAGGACCATTTTTCATCTTCTCATGTGTTGGAAATCCTTATCTAGACACCCAAAAATCTTCGATTTGCGCTGTAATTTTTCCGTCGTCACAAAAGTTCTAAGAAAATAGTTGATTTTAAATGAACGATATCTCCCACATTCGGACTCCAATTTCACCCATTTCTTTTTTGAATTTCGATGATTTTTCAAGAGGAACTTAGATTTGCAATCATTGTTTTGAAATTATGCAAAAAATTGCAAAAAATTATAGGAGATTCGTCATCCACCAGTTATCATCAGAAAAAATCTACAACATAGCTGATTTTAAATCAACAATATCTCCCTCATCCAGACTCTGATTCGACCGATTTTTTTGAACTTTGGTATTTTTCGCAAGAAATCCGGATCTGGTATTTTTTTTTGTAAATTTTGTACCAAATGTTTCAGATTTGATCTACAAACTCGCCACCCAAAAACATTCCTGCAAAAAAATGAAAAAAGAAAAATTCTTCCCGCTTGGCCCAAGAAAATGTTCTATGGAAGACGTAGCACATGCTTGAAGTTTGTTGAATATTGCTGCAAAATTTGAAACTCAAATATGCATCAAACTCTCATTCCCATGGAATCATAACTTGCTTTGATACCAATGATTCAGATCTTGGGGGGAGGCCCCCAAGATCTAAAATATTGAAATGGATCTTGTGGGGGAGGCCCCCAAGATCTAGAGAATTGCGATGCTAGAAAGAAACTCATAGAACACACAGTAAATAAAACTACAAAGAAACCTTTTATTAAAACCGATAATAACTATATAGGCTACAATTTTTTTTTTCCACATGAAAAATCGCAATCTTTCATTTATGTTTGAAAAATTACATGTTGTATATGCCTTTCAGCATATGCTGCATTGGCCTATTGCCATTTCTTTAAAAATTTTAAAAAATGGTGCTCTGTTTTTGTCAAAAAAGATGCATAAGTCCTTCATCACCACGCAGGGTGTTCAGTTTAGAAAAAACAAGAAAAATAAAAAGATTAATGTACATGGTGGGAACAAAATCAGACTTTTCGCCCTTTTTCCTTCTCCACATTTCTCCAACCCCCTTGTGACTTTGTTGGAGTTATGAGTGCTAGTGCTATTTCAGCCACAAGTTGTGGGTTGTCCTTGTCAGAATTTGATGTGTCTGAAATGTGTTGCCATTTAGATCTGCTTGTATCCATATTTTCTATTGGCCTTGCTAGTTTTGAGGCTATATGTACCTGTGGATTTGTATCTTCAACCTCTGATTATTTGTTCATCTTCCTCCTCCTCATGTTCCAAGGGTGGTGGGGGGATTTGCCACCCCTTTTCTTGTTTTCCAGTTTTCTTCTTTCTACGGTTGTCTTTATTGGCTGCTGGACATGTGCCTTGTAGGTTTCCTATTTGTCAGCATATTCTGCATCTGAATGCAGTGTTTCCATAATCTAGTACCTGAGTCCAGCTCCTCTGTCTATGATTCAACTGAATTTGGTCTAGCAAACCTTTGCTGAGGTCTACTTCCACACATATTTGTGCAAAAGTATAAATTCTTTCCTCCAGTCGTTGGGTATCCATTTTGATGTAGTGCCCAATAATATTTCCAATTCCATCTAGTACTTGATGATTCCAGAGATGGAGTGGGAGATTGTGTAGACGCACCCAAATTGGCATCTTAGAGATAATCATTTTATTTGCATCAAATTCTAGAAACCATGGTGTAATGAAGAGTCCTGTGGATCCCTAGAACCAGGGTCCTTCCTATACTACTGTGTCTCTGTCCACTACTGAAAGAAAGTACAAAATGAAAAAACCCTTGGAGCAGAGATGTATTTCACATTGTGTGGTCCAGTTCGTGAAGATCCAATGAAATAGATCAACTGGTTTGGGCCAAAAGGAATTGAATCTAATATTATTGCTTTTCTTTCATAAATGGCGCAGTGCTCATCTGTTTCTGGTATATGATTTAGCTGATCCATAATGTATGGCCTTACGTCCATACCTATTTGATTTGGTGCTGCTCCATCTGTATTTTTCCCTTATAGTATGTTTTTAAAGGATATGCTGCATGTTTTTTTCCCCTTTTGTGTTCTTGTGAATTTTGTTCAACCAATCCCACTTCCTTCACCCCTGTGAGAATTCCTGCTATTGTCCATTGCACCCCCTCTTATTCTCAGATTGAGATTGATTGTTGATAGGTTTGCAATTTTATAGTCCCATAAGTACTTTGTATCCTAAATAACTCTGCCCCCATGTATCAGATTTTGTGATCTGATGGGGTATCCTAGTTGTTGCATTATGAGGTTTTGTATTTGTTTTACAGAGTCTGTCTCTTTCACCCAAAATAATTTCAATTTTCCCTCAGAGGTTTTTACAAAAACCTAGAAGCCGTGGGCATTTACATGTGGACCAGATCTTGTTTCCAACTGCTCCTGGTTTTCCCTGTTCGGCGTTTTATGATGTGGATTTTCCTGCAGATCAAACCCTGAGATGCTGCAACGCATATTTGTCTCACTGTCGGTCAACTTGCCCTTCCTTCTTTCTTTAACATTATTGTCCCAGGTGCCATATAGGTGGGGTATCATGGCCTTTGTGGGCACCCAGATCTGTGATTTACATGTATTTTGATCTTCTATGTATTTGAGTTGTATGATATCGACTCTACCCATAATGCCAACTATCATGACAACTTTAGATAACCTAGATCCATTCCAGATCCAACTAAATGCAACATTGCCAAACTCTGTTGTGTATAAATGTTATAAGATATGTTTTCATTGCCTTACCTCTGGACATATCCTGTCTGCCACTGTAAGTTGGTTGTCGTGGGCCACTTTGCCATGGATCTGTGTCGGCGTGTAACTGAATGTCTATAAAGATGCCAAAATGATGATTTCATGTGCCCTCCTCATTGTTTCCAGGCATGCTTCCTTGCTTTTGTCATTGCAGTGGTTCCAGAGAGCTGAATCTATTAGGTTTGTGACAGATTGAGAGGTGAAAGTCAATTGTAGAAAGGCGACAAATTTCCTTTGTGTTTCAGCAACTCGATCTGCCGCTCCAAGTTCTAGATCTTCAATAGATCTCGCATCTTCCATAAGAGGGTAACAATTCCCCAACCACAGGTAGTCTTCCTTCCCGATTTGATTGTTCCGCT
Source organism: Pinus taeda (assembly GCA_000404065.3). Taxonomy (NCBI): domain Eukaryota; kingdom Viridiplantae; phylum Streptophyta; class Pinopsida; order Pinales; family Pinaceae; genus Pinus; species Pinus taeda. Next base: position 5,132 of record APFE030269213.1, on the reverse strand, counting down.
TCAACTACACGATGAAGATCTTTGTCCAGTCGATTCCAGCAACAAAAGGGTAAGCTGCTATTGCGGCGACCATTTTATGCAAACCATCTTTCTTTATCCTCCAGATCATGAGCCTACTAAAGGCTACATTGTGACAGACCAATTGCCTTTTACAAAATGTGACTTGTTACTTATAGTATTTTTCAGTTACAATACCATGGGTCAATTCCATGGGTGAATGAATACCATGGGTGGATGTCACAATACCATGGGTTAATTCCATGGGTGAATGAATAACATGGGTGGATATCACAATACCATGGGTCAATTCCATGAGCGAATGAATACCATGAATAGATGTCACAATACCATGGGCAAATACCATGGGTGAATGAATACCATAGGTGGATAAATACCATGAGTGGATGCCACTTATAATACCATGGGTAAATTCCATGGGTGGATGAATACCATGGGTTGATGCCATTTCCATTCGAATCATTAGGTGAGATGGTTGATGAATGATTAGGACCCGGTTCATTTCCCCAAGTCAAGTTTAAGGTAGGGATTGTTACGGCAGTTCACATAAATTTGACTTGCTCAAGTTACCAACAATTTTCAGGCTCTAGTTTTATGAAAAGCCTTGGTCTTTCGTATGACATTCATGTGGAATGTAGTCTATTTAAAGTGGAAAGACTCCAGATAAATTGGTCCTAATGACCAGTGAGATTCAAGCAATGATATCTTTAGACATCACTACTTTTCTTAATATTTGATACTCCCAACATAACATGTGTCACAACAAAGGCAAACTAAACCAAACTACAGGGAAATAAAAATTCAAATAGATTTGAAACAAAATTTAATCATTACAAACATGCATACGAAACTTAAAAATAAAGATTCTATATTCTAAACCAAAAGATAAAATAAAAAATGATAAAAAAAAATAACCAAAGTTTTATCCCAATAAAAAAACTCTTTTGTTATTACACCAATATCGATTCCAAATTCCTTTACCTCTTATCTGCAATTATTCAACTGGAGCCAAAGTAATCACTGTTATTACCCACACAATATCGCTTGAGGAATTGAAAACAGATGTTCAAAGCTGAAATCCAGATCCAAAATGTAGAGCAGAGAAAAAAAATAGACTAGGAGAAAAGCTGATCTTTTAGTTTGATAAGCTTCATAATTTTCCTAGACAGGGACCTAGGGATGCTAAGCCCTCATTTTCTACACTTCAACTCCCTGTGACCATTCCCTATGAATGTGGACCATTTTATGTGCCTTCAACTACAACATAAAATTCTTTCCATCAATTGAACATGGACCTATCACACCTAGCCCCACTAGTGCAACATCACCCTTCTTCGATTTCATATTACTTTAATTGGTTTTGGGAGGGGTGGGTCATTGGAAATATTGGTAAGGAGGATGGGTGAATCCATTAATCATATTCCATGTGCCCTCAACAATTCATTGCCTTGATTTCATTTCAAACCCCCGTAGGGGTTAAGATTCGAGCATGATGGGACCCCGTGAAATGAATAATAGTCATTGATCTCCAATGGTTTGTGATGCATTGATCCAAGCTTCTCGTTGAATGTTAAAGGGCTAGAATTTATCTATTTCACACCTTATCTAAGGATTTTCCAACAACGAAAAAAGCTAAAATGTGGAACTTGCAAATACAAAGGTAAGGTACCCTTCAAATGTTATAATTGTGGTAGCCTAGGACATTTTACTACTAAACATACATATGTAAAAAGGTAGGAAAACAATGATGATGAAGAACATAATAACAAAATAAAACCTTACATACACAGAAAAGGAAAATATGCAAAGAAGAAGAGTTTTTACTTTAGAGAGGACAATAACTTGTTTGAAGAAAGTGATAGATATTTTTATAATATTGAAAAAGAAGAAGTCCTCTTCATACTATTGGGTGGACTAATCCATCTTACAAACAAGACAGATCTACCTAAATCTCAAACGAAATCTAGTAACAAATACGAAAAGAATTACTACATTTCCTTAGCTTACGATTGATTGAAACAAATAATATGCGAGGGATCACTTACCGGTTTATCGAAATGTCCGTCGAAGTCCCTTTAGTGCCTTCCACATGTGGCTTCTCCTTGATGCTTTAGAGATCTTTCCAGTGCTTTCCACAACTTCTCCATGATGTTTTGAAGGAGATATGCATAGACAAAAGCACACAAAGGATTAAAGGATCTAGTATATAGAGTTAAAGATAAACAAAACACTTAACTCAACATATATGACAAATTGAATCAATAAACAATCATATCCTATATGGGTGATCAAGGAATCCCACAAATGATATCAGAAAAGACGACTAGGAAAGAACAATTGCTTTTTTATTAAATAAAAGGGAGAAAAAAGTTACAACCTCAAAGCCTTGATGTTACAAGCCTCTTCTCACAATATCCAACCTTCTCCTTGGATGAAAATCCTCCTAGATTTATTTTTGTATCATAAGCCTACCTTCAATGGTCCTTTCCAATGCTTTGGTCTGTGTTTGATTTATATGCCAAGAGGAGGAGGTTTTGGATCCTCTTCCTAAGGGATGAGATCCAAAAATGGTGAGATAGGGGATCCACAAAGAGAAGGAATTATCTCCATGATGGGAGGGATCAAGCTTGAGTAGGCATGCATTCGAATCTGTTAGTTGGGAAAGATTCGAGTAATAAAGCTTCTAGAATTTACTTTTTATTTTTTACTTGCGTTAAGTCATGTGTGTAGGCCACAATGTAATACAAAGCACACTTTTTCACAAATTCTAATGGTCTCTTCTATGTATGCACAAAAATGGACTAGGAAATTGCAAAAGAAGCCAATTATAGGTTTTTGAGCCTTGAGACCCAGGTATTTCATTCTCTTTGGCATTGTTTGGGTTCTAGCCTTGCAGAGGGATGCTTTGGAACACTTTAATGGATATAAAAAGATCCAAACTGACAATCATTTGCCTAATGTAGAAATTTTGAATAATATGACACTTATTCACCAAGATTATCCTGATTATACACTATTTATGGAATGTGTGCATAATACATAAAATCCTCTACGTTGATCAACAATTTGCAGAATTAAAGAAACAATCGCATGCACACATTGAAACATCAATCACACATATCAACACAGTATGTAATGAGGAAAACATACAGCTGAAAACCCCCGACTATCTGTATATTATAATGATAGAGAACATGTAACAATACATAGTACAATACTCCTCACAAGTACTCAGTACTATCTCCACCTGCTACACACAAACTAGCTCA
>APFE030269211.1:33722-72838 GCA_000404065.3 Pinus taeda | reverse complement strand
TGCATCATCCAAAGGAGTTGAGTGCAGCAAGATGCAGCTGCCACATATTCTGCTTCAGCTGTAGATAAGGCAATCGAACTCTGTTTCTTGCTGAACCAGGATACTAATCTGGAACCCATAAAGAATGCCCACCACTTGTGCTCTTCCTGTCATCCACGCTTCCGGCCCAATCTGCATCTGTATAAGCATGAAGTGTGAGATCTGTATCTCTAGGATACCATAAGCCATAGTTTTGAGTTCCTTGAAGGTACTTTAAGATTCTCTTCACTGCCTGAAGATGAGTTTCCTTTGGATTTGCCTGAAATCTTCCAACTATTCCCACTGCATGCATGATGTCTGGTCGGGTACCTGTCAAATAAAGTAGACTTCCAATAATGGATCTATAGGTTGGTTGATGCACTGCTGCTGATTCATTTTTCACTGAGACTGCATCCTGTAACCATAGGGGTACATACTGGTTTCGAATCTTCCATGCCATACTTCTTCAGAATCTGCTTGAGGTACTTAGTTTGAGACAAGAAGATACCGCCTTCATTTTGTTGGATTTGCAATCCAAGAAAGTATGTCAGTTCTCCAAGCAAAGACATTTCGAATTCTTTCTGCATCACCAAGGCAAAGCTTTGACTCATAGCTTCTTCATTGCTACCAAAGATAATATCATCTAAATACACAAGTATTAGCAATTTGTCATTTTCAATTTTTATATAGAGATTGCTATCTGCTGATCCTTTTGAGAATTCTTGTTGATGAAGATATTTGTCCAAACGATAGTACCAAGCCCTTGGAGCCTGTTTAAGACCATAGAGAGCCTTTTTTAGTCTGCATACAAGATTTGGATCATTCCCAAGAATGAAGCCATATGGTTGCTCAATGTACACTTCTTCTTCTAAGTCTCCATTTAGAAAGGTTGACTTCACGTCCATTTGAAATACTTTAAACTTCTGAAAGCTTGAGAGAACAAGGAACATTCAGATGGCCTCAAGTCTAGCAACGGGAGAAAAAGTTTCTTCAAAGTGTATTCCTTCTTGTTGAGCATACCCTTTACACACAATTCTAGCCTTGTTTCTAATCACTTCTCCATTTTCATTCAACTTATTTTTAAAAATCCATTTTGTTCCTATGACGTTCTTATGTTTTGGTCTAGGAACCAACTCCCAAGTGTTGTTATTTTCGATCTGCTCAAGTTCTTCATCCATTGCCTTGACCCAGCATTCATCTTTGCATGCCTCTTTTACATTTTAAGGTTCAGTGGAGGAGAGCAAAGCCAGATAGCTTGAGGCTTCTGCAATTGTTCTTCTTGTTGGTATACCTGCCTCTTTTTGCCCCAAAATTTGAGATTCTAGATGATTCTTCTGAACATACCTGGATGGAGTCTTCTCTTCTATCCTTATCTGTTCCTCTGGTGCCTCTTGAGGTTCTTCTTCATCATCAGTCTTCTTTTGAGGGTAGTCTTCATCCTCTTCGATATTTTCATAATTTACTTGCCTAGGAATGTATCCTTTTTCATCAACCACTACATCAATGTTGTCAATAATTCTTCCAAGTCTTTTATTGTAACACTTATATGCTTTGCTGTGGGGAGAATAACCAAGGAGAATGCCTTCATCTGCTCTGGGTTCAAGTTTGCCAAGTTGTTCATCAGTATTCTTAATATAGAATTTGCTCCCAAAAATTTTGAAATTCTTTACCGAAGGAGTCTCACCATACCAGAGCTCATGTGGAGTTTGAGTGTTGTTCACTTGGACATTTGTTTGTTGAGAATAACAACCGCAACATATGTAGCTTCACCCCAGAAGGTTGCGGGAGTTCCAGACTCATCAAGCATAGCTTGAGCCATTTGTTGGACTGTTTTGTTCATCCTTTCCACCACTCTATTTTGCTGAGGAGTCGTAGCTGTAGAGAATTCCCTTCTTATTCCATGTTCTTCACAGAAATAGAAAAAATCATTTGAGGTAAAATCCCCACCTCTGTCGGACCTGAGGCACTTAATTTTGTAATCTGAGTCATTTTCAACCAAGGCTTTGAAAGATTGGAATTTTTCGAATGCTTCATCCCTGTGCTTCATAAGACCTAACCAAACCATCCTGGAGAAATCGTCAATGAATAATATAAAGTATTCTTCTCCTCGAGGAGACTTTGTCCTAAATGGACCACATACATCTGTATGGACTAGCTCAAGAGGCCTGCTGGCTGATCCTTCCTTCTCAGGGAAGTTAGTTCTGGTTTGCTTACCAAACTGACATGATTTGCATATGGCGTTGTCTGGAATTTTGATGTCTGGAAGACCACGAACTGCCTGGTATTTGCATGCTTTCCTTATTTGTGAAAAGCTTAGATGCCCCAACCTTCGGTGCCATAACCAGTGTTCATCATCCTTGCTCAAATAACATTGTTGTTGTCCTTCTTCAAATATGTATAAATTATTTGGAGTTCTTCTGTCTTTGATCATTGTTCTTCTTGTATCAAGATCACGAACACTACACCCATCTGATCGAAATACTACCTTGGTTCCATTATTGCACATCTAACTGACACTTAATAGGTTATGCTTCAAGCCATCAACATACAAAACATTTCCAGCTTTGACCTTTTCTTTCAACTGAGCAGTGCCTTTTCCTATTATGGCTGCAGGAGTATCATTTCCAAAAGAAACTTTCTTTTCCTTTTCTAAAGCAGTATATGATTCAAGTTTTTCTTTATCCCCTGTCATATGCTTCGAACATCCACTGTCAATGTACCATAGATTTTCCTGTCCTTCTGCATAAAAGCTATCCCACATATTTTTGGTTATGGTTCCTTTATTTTCCATGTTTTGGTGCTTGAGGTTTGTTCCTTTGTCTTCCAAAACCTGCTTCTGCATTTAGAATCTTCATGACCGAAGTTATTACAAATGGAACATTCAATTTCATTTTCAAGGGCGGAAAAGTTTTTATGGGTCCTTTTCGTGATTGCAGGCATACTTATTTGTTTTTGAGCTTCTCTAGTCATGATTGTCTTATAGGCAACACATTGAGCTGCCTTGTGACCAAAGTTATGGCAAGAGAAACATTGGCCATTGAAGAAATTCCTGCGATTATCATCCAACCGATTGTAGTTTCTACTGACATCCATTCTTGAAGAAAATTGGGAAGATTTTACCTGTGGCTGGTTGTAGCTTCTGTTTGTCCTTAAGTTAGCATGCCCCCAATTTTCTTGATAGTCTTTGTTCGTTCTTGATGAAGACTATCCCTGATTTACCTCTTGATTTCTATTAGGCTTTTGTTCACTCCTTCTTGCTGCATCAAGATAACTTTTAGAGGTGGAAGCTTGAGATGTTTCACCATTATACCCCAGACCTGTCTTGATTATAGGGGAATGATGCACATTGATAATCTCATCCAGAGATTCAGATCCTTTAACAAATTTAAGGGTAAGGGCCTTTGTTTTCTCAATTTCTTTTCTAAGGCCAACAATTTCTCATTCTAACTTCTCAAGAAATTTTTCTTTTTCATCAAGTTGAAATTGCAGAGTATCAATGATCACATTCTTTTCTTCTAAACATGTTTTGAGTTTAGAAATATCTTCATAAAAACCATCCACATCTATAGCATCCAAGTAATCATCATCTTCAAAGACCATTAAAATTTAATAGTGGTTACCTTATTCATCTTCATCGCTATTTGATAGTCCATCACTATCTTCATGAGTGTAATAGCTTTTCTTATTTGCATTATGTTTCTTGATCCATCTAACATGTTCCTTCCCCTTGTCAATATTATCCTTATGAGGACATTTGGCAGCATAGTGACCTACTCTTCCACAAGCAAAACATTTGAAAGGTAACTTACCTCTGAATTTTCCAGTACCCTGTTGAATATTTCTGACAAAATTTGATTCTTCTTCTTCTTCTGACACGTGTCCTGACTCATAGTACTCTCCTTTGACTGAAGCCTTGAAGGAAGCTACTCTCCTGTCTATCGGACCTCCTTTCCTCATTTCATAAGCAGTTAGAATTCCGTGTAGCTGAGACATTTTAAGGTTTTGTAGATTCTCCTTTTCTTCTATAGCAGAAGCTTTAGATTCAAATCTAGAGGACAAAGATCTTAGAACGTTTTCAACCACAACAGCCTCTTTTATTTCTTCACCCAAGTTGTTCATACAATTAACAATCTCATCTACACGAAGAAAATAATTAGCCACACTTTCATCATTATACATCTTGAGATTTTCATACTGAATCCTGAGGGTTTGAAGTTTTTCTCGTTTTACCTGATCATTTCCTTCATAGCTCAGAACAATCTTGTCCCATATCTCTTTTGCGGATTTAAACTGCATTACCTTGAGAAATTCTGATTGAGATAGGCATCCTAATAGAGTATTGACCGCCTTTGCATTTGTTTCATACTTCTTCTTCTCAGCTGGATCTATAGGAGTTGCTGATGGAAAAGTATACCTTGTATCTATCCCAAACTATCTTCAGAAGGTCCCTACTTCACTTTCATGTATTTTTGTGTCCGGTCCTCATCACCGGAAGCAGAAATGCTCAGAAGTCGCTTGATTGGTTGTATATTTAGGGACCTTATAGTTAAGTGCTCTTTACTTCTTGTATATAGTTGGCTTTAGGTATTTTTGTCTAGTCACTATTGGACTTTGTATTCTGAGTGACTGACTTACCACTCCACCGATCTTGAAAGGCTTTTGGTCATTCTTTAGAAAGTTGTGGAGTTTCCTCCTCAAGGGTAAAGGTTTTGATTGTGTGTCTATCTTCCTTGTAAAGTCATTTGGACATTCCAATAAGGGAAGGGTCTACAATTTTTTTAGACATGGCCCATATTTCTATGGAAACCAGCCAAGATACCCTCCCAAAAGGCGATCCTTGTGCTTTTCCTTTCTTTGGAAATTTTGGTACTCCCTTAATGGCCACTTTGAATATTCCTGGATTGAATGTTGGACCACCAGTTTGGCTGTGGTCCACTCCGAATATTCTGAATGCTCTTGAAGCTTCTCAGATGAATGCTTTATTCTAGGGGCATCACATGGATGTTAATTATTCATCTTCTTTCAAAGAGAAATCTAGGATTCCTCTTTCTCCTCCTTGTAATAAGAAATCTAAAAAGAGGAGAAAGAGGAAGACAAAAGAGAAGAATAATTCTATCCATTCATCTTCAACCTCTGCTAGTCATGTTGGAGACGATCCTTCAGCCATTGCATGACATGCTGGGGGCATAAGTCTAGTCATTGTGAGTCATACTAGCAATTCATCTTCAACCTCTGCTAGTCATGTTAGAGATGAGCCTTCAGCCGTTGCAAGTCAGGCTGGGGGCACGAGTCTAGTCACTACGAGTCATACTAGCAAAGAGTCAGGTTCCTCTGCAAGTCATGTTCAGGACTCTCCACAAACCACTGCTAGTCATGTTGGCGGATTGGTGTTGATAAGAAACCTGGACGTAGACATTTTAAACCTAATTTCCCTTTTAAGATATGCAAGGGAGACCATCTTACTCATTTATACCCTGGTATTCTAGAGGTACAAAGGATATGGTCTAAGTATGAAAGTTCTTCTACTCCTGCATTTGATATGGTTTCTCATCAATCCCATCAACCATTGGTTGATAATGTGGTAGAGCCAGTGTAATCTATGGCTGATTACACTCCTCTTATTGGGGTTGAAGTGCCTAACAAAAGAGTCTATTTGATTTCTAGTACAGAGTCTTCTAATATAATGATCATTCCGGTTACTTCAAATGTTCCCCCTCTGAGTTCTAGGAGTGTTTCCTTTGATTGGGATAGTCTTGTCGAGCCTTGTCTTCCTTCTGTCACACCTTTCGAAATAAAGGTCAGGGTTAATTCCACAAATGTCTATCGATGTATGGTGGATGAAGGATCCTATGCAAGTATTATATTCTCTTTGACTTGGAAAGCTCTGGGTTCCCCAAAGTTGTTGATAGCTCAGAGTTAGTTGTTAGCCTATGATAAAAGACCTGGTGAATCTATGGGTGTTCTTCCTCAATTCCCTATTACTCTAGGAGGGAAGGCTGTCTTAGTCAATATGATGGTGGTGGATATCCCTTTAGACTTTAATATGCTGCTTGGGCATGATTATGTCTATGTTATGAATGCTGTGGTGTCTTCACTCTTTCGAGTGATGTGCTTTCCTCATAAGGGGAATATTTTTACTATTGATCAGCTTGCATTTGATAATCACCACCCTAATTCGACCTTATTGCAGAATACCACTTGGTTTGTTCCAATTGTTTAAGTAGACTCTACCCTACCGCGGGTGAATTATGTGGCATCGAATCCTCAATGTTCAATCGCTTCTAAGAAGGATCATTTGACCTATTATTCTCCTTCTTTTGACATGGTCCCGACAGTTGACCAAGAGATTCTTCTTATAGGGACATGCGATCCCTTAATTCCATTTTTTAATCCTTGTAGTTCTCATGATTTCTCAGAACTTGATTTCCCTTCATAGGAGGAACTCTTTGAAGCCATGAGTTTTGACTACCAAAGGAGTCCTTGGCTAGAGCCCTGCGAGGGGTTTGTCCAGAAGAACTATTATGCATAAGCCACAAGGTTGCGTGGTTCCTTGTACCATATTCTATATATAAGGTACGCATTTTTCAAGTTTTGTATTCTATAACACAAGATTTTATATGAAGTTTTTATGTGGGATGTATTAACTTCCTATCTAGTGTCCCTATTTATGTATATAGAACTTGGAATATTTATCCTTTGGAAATTTTTATGGTTGGTCTGTTCTAACAGGTATTGGTTCTCGAAACTGCATATAGGTTAGGTCTTTCCACCTGCATTGTGCACTTATCAATTTCCTTTCTCATTTTGGCCTTAGGATCGACCCCACCAATTTATGGTGCATAACCTTCTCATTGCTTAGAAGTATCATAACTTGTGTGGTAGATCCTACCTTATCATGGGCGCCTTAGTTAGTACCTTGTTGTCACTTTGCACTCATGCTGATTTTTTTGTCCCTAGGCTCGGGAATCCTCTTTTGTCCTGCCATGACTTATGTGCTGAAGACTCATTCCTCTTTGCTTCTTTGCTTCGTTCTGGCCTTATACCCTAGAGGCTCCTTCGTGTTGAGTTGTACTACGACATTGCATATTGACTATTTGCACCTTTTGGCCTTTAACCGGCTTCACTTGGACTCATGTTTAAGCTAACTTTTGACCATGACATCTGCAAAATCAAACTTGCATCCGTTGAATTCTGCAACTTGACACATTATGACCCATGGAAGGAACACACCTTTGAGTGTCTTTGACCAGTTGTTTGCTCCCTGCATTGAGCATAAGATTGTTCCAATCCTAGGAACAATATCATTTGCTTCATCGACACTCATTCTTTCCACTGTATTATGCATTCTTTTATTCTTTTTCAAGTTTAATGAAAAAGACAAAAAAATTATATATTCCAAAAAAAGAGCAAGAATGGGACAATATTTCCATTTATTGTTGGCAGCTAGAGTCAAGTCGCCCTTGAACAAAGCACTCAAACAAAGTCTCCTCCATTTGGGTGGGATCTAGTTTGGCTTAGGTATGCCTTAACCTTGTTATTGAGTCAGTCCTCCTTTGCTTGGTTATCTCTTCCAGTCATATGGAGAGTTCGTTCATGCCTCTTGCATGACGAGCTTATACAAAATTACCATATGCTGCCACAAAGTCATCATTTGATTTGTGCTTTTGTTCAAGGGAAGTAACCCTGAATCGGCCACTTTGTAGTGTCTCTTGACTCATTTTTTAGTTGGCTATCCTTGATTGTCAGTGTCTTGTCTATCATCACATCAGTTATATTGGTCCTTTACTCATGCCGGTTTGAGAAGGTTTTCATTGACTTCTTGCTGGTGGGTCTTGTCCTTATCGACGACAACATATTGCTCTGAGGACAGGCCTAGAGCCACACCCTAGCCTTATTTTCATTATTGATAGGTCACCTTATGCTCATCATCGATCAGTATCATGGGTCTTTGACTGAGTGGTTTCCCTTGTGTTCGATGTCAACTTACATTATCACACATTGGGATTTGTGCAGTACCTTGGTTTCCATTTGACCCTATTGGTGGATACCTTGCCTATATGTTAGCTTTCGTTATTGGTTGGTTTAGAGGGTTTTTGTCGTGCGCTAGCCACATCTTGTGTACACTGAAAACATGCTTCGGTTGGGTTACTACATCTTTTTTTGTTCGATTCCTTCCACATTATTGGCCTATGGGTTACACTCGTGCTAGATTGATGAAGGATGCCTTAATGCCTTCCTTCTAGCGGATCTTTCCCCATCGACTATGACTCATTGCTCTGGGGCAAAGGTCTAGAGTGCATTTGGCAGCACCTTGGGATTTGCAGTCATTAGTGGCAGATCCTTCGCTATCGACAGTGGGAAACCATAATTGTCTCCTGATCGATCGATTCTTCTAGGTGTTCAACTTCAGATCATTTATTCACACTTGTTAGATTGTATTGGGGTACCTTGACTCTCATTATCATTATTGATGAGTAGTCTCACGTTTGTTAATGGTATACATCAATGACTGGTAATCAAATGATTTCTCACATGGTCGACTTCAGCTCATTCATTCCCATTGTGTAGAAATGTACCACAGTGGTCGGTGAAGACTTCGGGTTGCATCAGCATTCATTGGTTCACTTGACAGTTGCTCCTATTGTTGCTAGTTGATACCATTCCAACTTATATGTTGCAGTCATTCATGGCGACATTCGTTATGATGGCACCCAAGTTTGTAGTGTAGTACCATCTTATTCCATCATGTTCATTTTGTACTACTGGGATCAGTCTTTGATATAAGTGATCAACTTCATCCTTCAGCATCATTGACATTCTTATATGTTATATTTAGAGATGTACTTGTTTGATCATGATCAGATGATCCATTATGTATTTCTAGTCTTCTATACTTGTATACTTAGTAGATCCTCTTGTACTTGATATGCAGATATGCTTTAATTTTTCTGAGCATGGGTATGCCTGCCTTAGACAATGTTTCTTTTTTATCTCCTTTTGTGGCTTGGCAGGCTGAAATCTGGTGAAGTCCTTCTCCGTTTTTGACAGGTTTCCTTTCCATGTACTTCATACAGTTCGGCCATCATGTACCCCTTCTGACCTCATATATTAGGGGGCATCTATTATAGCTCCAAATCTCACTCTTGATATTTGTGATGCTACATTTATGGCCTAGGGCAACCCCTCCTTCTAGACTTGGTCCAAATACTTAAAAAATAGTGTTTTACTCTATGTACGCGGCATTGCCTTGAGCTAAACGCGTGTGTACGCGGGTCTGTGTATACCCAACCCACATATATGTCTTAAAACACTTAAAAAAATTAAATCTCCTTAATTTCGGGCGGAGATCACGGATTTTACCTATTGACTACCTATTAGTGCCTGTGGCCCAACTGTTCCCAACGAATTCCCAACTAAAAAACTACTTTGGGAGAAGTATTAAAAGGATTCAATGGGAAGGCCTAAGGGAGGAGAGAATAGAGAGAAAATTACTCTGTTGAGATTATCCCTGATCAGGTCTGAATATCCCTGTGCTTGCAACACTTCCCCCACTACAGGAAACCCATGTTTCCTTGAGTTATTATGTCATTTCACTAGTTGAGATATCTTTGTGTGAGTCATGGAAGGAGCCTTTTGAAGACTTGGGATTGGACAGATCCAGAGGACGGTTCCACTTGGAGCCAGCAAGAGGAAGATTCAGGTGATACCTTTCCTTTCTTTGTTTTAGTTATCTGTAATAAAGAATCATTTGTCTTGTTCCCAAAATCAATCTTCTTTATGCATATGATGTTATTGTTATGGTTTACATATGAATAATTGTTTCAATTGTATAACTAACCATCTTTCAATATGTTATGAAGTTGATTTCTATATGATACTTGGTCCATATATTGCTATGCTTCTTTGAATTGGTCATTTTGCAGGTTCAAGGATCGAGAGGAACTCCAAGAGGGTTTGAACCCTGGCTGGATCTACCCGAATGAAGGACCCCCAGGTGCACCTCTCTTTGCATAGTTTTCTTATTTAAGTATCATGGCTATGTGGAATGCTTGTTTTTTACTGTAGATAACCCCCACTCTGCTAGGGTGTTGACCCAAAACCCTAGGGGAGTTTGTCCCTAAACAATACCAACTTTATAAATGATTCTTCTTTTGTTATATTTATATCCAAATTTAAGTTCGCAAGAGGATTTGATGAATAAACAATGCATGCTTTTTAGGAATTGAGAAAACTAGCTTGCATCCATGATGAAGAGCAGCAAAATCTACAGTTTTCTAGTTTACTAGATCAATATCCTTCCAAATAAAACACCTATGATTCTTGAAAGATAATGATGTGTGTAATAAGATATTAATTTCTATACAGCCACCATGAATTTCAAGAATAAACTTCATCTCTCCAATTGGATTTGTTAGTTTGTTCTCATTGAAAGGTCCTAGGACCAAATCACTAAGAGCACACTACTTTGCATATGCCAATGTGTCCTTCTGAAGCCCAGTTGCAATGTATTGGAGTTTTGAGTATTGACAGCTACAATTTTGGATCATCTCTATGATTGTTGGTGCCTTCTATGTATGGGATGAGCCATTTTGATGGATTTCTTCGAGTGAAATTGTAAGAGGATAGTCCTTGATAAAACAATTTAGGTGTATTTTGTGCACCTCCCGAGCCACAATGAGAACGTGGGTACCTATTATGCATGGAGTTATCTTTTAGCCCTGTGATTTGATAGATAAAAATGAAAAGAAAAATCATATACATAACTACTCTGTGAAGCCATTGCCTTCTTTAGTTTCATTCAACTAAGGTAAATAATTGCCTAAATGCTAAATGGTATTTTAGCATGGTAAATCTCTTTCACTTGAATTCCTAAAATAATGCATATCATTTTCATCTATTCTATTCTAGAGGTGCTCAAGACTTTGCACTAAGTGGGTAACATTTCAAGATTTTCATACAACTTCATAGTATAATAGTACAAGCCAGTTGCAAATAATTCTTGTATGACGTGTGTACCTAAAACTTCATCAAAGTCGAAACTAGAAAGAACGCTTTGCAACCTTAGCAGACCTGCACCATTTACATGCCAAAAACCTAAGGCTGTAACCTGCATTCCTGACATCTCTAGTAGCTTCACCAGACTATGGGCCATTAGAAAACCCGAGATGATAGACGTAGATGAGGGGGAGAGATCCCCTCCTACAAGGATGCTGCAGTGGTAGACACACACCAAAAAACAAAAACTTAGTCGCAAGCCCAAGAAACAATGAATCTGACAAATGGATCCGTCCTCGAGGCACAGTGGCAAACTCAAAGTAGGGGGTAGTGTTTGCCATGTGCAACGGAGAAACCAAGATTTGTTATCCCGATGAATAAAGAGGAAATATATCGAAGCTTCATGAATGACCACACATTGATCTGCAAGTTCATAGGAGTGTGGCTGATGGACAAAGACACCATCAAGTGGATACAATAGAAATAGCAACCCAAAGGCCACACTGGACTCAAGATGGGAACCAAATGCTTCTTTACGATAATATTCTCAAACCTGAAAGATAAAGAAAGAGTATTTGAAAATGGCCCCTATTTCCATTATAATGTTGGTATGTTCATGCGATATTGGGAGGAATGATATGACCCCGATAAAGAGAAATTCCTGTCATCCCATTTATGGATAAGACTCTTTGGACTCCCAATGGACTTCTTGGATCTAAAAATATTAAAGGGAATTGGGAACACAATAGAAAAAATTGTTAAAATCATTGAAACCAAAGAAAAAGGTCGATATACATCTTATGCAAGAATTTGTGTGTATGTGAATATAGCAAAACCCATACCCAAATCAGTAGAGCCAGAATACCATGAAGACATATGGTAGTAGACCCTGGACTATGAACACATTTCATTCAGATGTCGAAGGTGCCATGAATATGGCCATTTATTTAAATAATGCCCACTGAACTAGGAAGGTCCGAGTTAAAGGAAAAACAATTGAAGACCCCACAGGACGGAAATGAGGGTTTCCAAGAGGTTAAGAACAAGACAAGACCACCAAAGGGATTCCAAAACCTGGAAAAATATAACCAATCTCAATCGAGTAGTAAAAACATATATGAAGTACTAGAGGCAGAAGAAGAAGTAGAATATGAAACCCAACCCATGGATTACCAGGAAAAAGGAAAAGAGAGTAGTTTTATTCAAACAAAAATAACACCTAAGCAGAATGCTCAAATAGATCTCATAGATAAATATGAATAGGTAGGGATGGAAACCACTACAACGGAAATCAACCTAAGCAAGGGGGAGGAGCTCAACATAAAAGAGGAAGTCCTTAAGAAATCTTTGAATGAATGGAGGAACTTAGATGAAAGATTTAAACCGAAGGAGCAAAAGAAACTGTACAAAGAAACCTTTCAACAATACAAGGCCAAACAAGGACAGGGATAGGTTGAGATCACAGAACAACTGGGCATGCACCAGGAAAACACCTAGGAGTACGAAATCAAAGAAAAAGGAAAAAAGAAAAGAGGTCGGAGAAATTTACAGGAATCGATACAGATAATGGGAGAAATGTTGGTGAACACAGGAAGGGTAGTACTGCTATCAACGGTATACCAACAACTTAATGAAGTTTCCCAATGATAGTAATATCCTAGAATATAAGAGGCCTAAACATCAGAGGAAAACAAAGATACTTAATGGAGTTATTGAAAAAATAAAAGCCACAAATTATGCTTCTTCAAGAAACTAAGATAATAGGAGAGAAAATAGAAGAGATCTCGAGGAATATGAAACCAAGGTATTAGGTAGTAGAAATGGATGCAAAAGGAAGTGAAGGAGGGGTAAAAATAATATGGAACCTTGCAGAAGTAAAAGCATAATATTGGATACGAATGCAGTGCATCCTCACAAGTCAGTTCCGAAACATAGGAACTAAAGAATGGTTCATGCTCTTAGCAGTCTATGGACCGCACATCTCAACTGAAAAGGAAAACTTCTTAAAAAATATAAAGACCCTAAACCAAATGCATGACGAAAAACTTTGGCTGATAGCAGGTGACTTCAACCTGATAACATTGTTAGAGGAGAAAAAAGGAGGGATGAGAAGGGACGAGGCTGAAATGGAGCAATTTAGGGACATACAAGAAGAGCTACATCTGGTGGACATCCAAGCAATCAATGGAAGGTCTACTTGGAACAATAGAAGAGGAGGATATACGCAAATAGTGCCTTGCCTAGATATATTTTTGGCAATAGAAAACCTAATCATCAAAGATGTTTACTACGAGGCATCAATCCTACCCTTCTTGGGCTCGGATCATTGGCCGATTAGACTAGAAGTGGATATGAAACAAGGTAAAATTAAGAGACCCATTAGGTTTGAAGCTTTATTTTTAAGAGACCCGACCTTCCTTGGAAAAATGAAGGAATGGTGGAAAGCAAGTGAGAAAAAAGGAAGAATCCTAATCCATACTTTCCAACTGCACCTCAAAGAACTTAAAGACAAACTTAAAAAATGGAACATGGAAGAGTTCGATAACATTCAACAAGATCAAGAACTGTGTCAGGAAAAGATGAGGAAGGTGCAACAACATATAATAAATGATGGAAGAACTAAAAACCTAGTGGAGGCAGAAGGACAACAACTAAACAATTTGGAGGAAAGGAGGCAACAATAAGAGATCTTGTTGAAACATAAATTGAGAATTCAATGGTTGAAGGAAGGGAAAATAAATACTAGATTATTTCACAAAGCGATGATTCAACACTGACGTAATAACATGATCTTCTCCCTAGTGGACTAGGAAGAAAATTGTCTCACTCAAAAGGAAGATATGGAGAACTTGCCAGTCCACCACTTCCAAAACTTATTGATAGAGCCCAAAATAGATAGGAGAAAGAATATATATAGATTAACTCGGCATATCCCCCAATTAGTGAGTTGGGACCAGAACCTGGCCCTACTAAGAGAAACCACCAAGTTTGAGGTGGAAGACATTATCAAAGGCCATGCGAAAAACAAAGCTCTCGGCCAAGATGGGTTCACAGGCAAGTTATTTCAGGAAACTTGGTCGTTTATGGGAGATGATATTGTGGAAATCATGGAGGAGTCTTGATGCAATAAAAGAATGCATTCAACCTTGAATTCCACCTTCCTTGCTCTTCTCCCCAAAACTGACCACTCAGAAGAACCACAAGGATTTAGACCAATAGCTCTCTGAAATTGTTAGAAAATTATATATTACAGAGCAATGGAACACATTAAATATTTTTAGAAATATAAACTCAGGAAACACATACAAGAGAGACACAGATATATGTGGTTCACCCAGTTTGGGCTACATCCACGAAGAAACAAGAAGTCCTTTTTTTATTATATTATCCAGCAAATTGAAGAGATACAACCTATAGCAGATCCACTATAACTCCCTCTTCTCTCTCAATTTCCTCTCTCTTCCTCACTCAGAATATAGATATACATAGACGTAATAAAATTCCCTCATATATAGTGAGGGGTTGCCTTCTAGGGCAAGAAACCCTAAATTAAACATAACTTATACTATCAGATCATCTGCCTAATGAACGGCCCAGATTGACTAGAAGTTACTAGACTTTTACAAGGAAAATTTTCATCTATTTTTAGCTTCGAGGGCGCTGCCCCCGAACCCCCGCTAGGGGACTTCTAGCCCTTGGACCCCCCAACCAGGGGGGATTAGCCCCCTCAAACCCCCGTGGTGTACACTCTTCCTAGGGTATACATCCGGCTGAAACCTTTGAATACAGAAGATAATCAAGTTCCACACCCAATAGAAATGTAATATAGAAAATCATGGCCACAATCATGGTGAATTGCCTCAAACCTATGTTGCGTGGATTAATCTCCCAAGAATAGATAGGCTTTGTCAAAGGGAGGCAAATTATGGATGGAATTGTTATGGATCAAGAGGCAATTCACACCCTGAAGAGCTAAAAAACAAAAGGTATGATGATAAAACTAGACCTATCGAAAGCTTATGACCGCTTGAGTTAGAAGTACCTACAAGGTATCCTAAAGGCATTTGACTTTGATTCTAGATGGTGTTAGCACCTAAATCCACCTTAGGCTGAAGGAAGGTAAAATTCAGGGTAACCACAAACCATGCTCAGTCTGGTAGCTAGCCCTACTAGAATAGGAGAGGGATCTCTCCGAGTCATGCTCAGTGAATAAACAAAATGATATGGTTTGAGATGACTTACAATGAAATATTGATCTTAGGCTAGTAAGTAATTATGGATACAAGAAGCAATTTTTTATGAATGATTGAGTTCTGGGATGGTATGGGACCAACAGACAACAATGAGCAGAGAATTTAATACAAAGGCATAGATTACTTCATGAGGAAATATAGGCGGAAAGTTTAGCAATTTATTTTGAAATAACGTGGAATTGAGAGATTACTTAGGAGGGTGAAAATGGCATAAGTACATGAATCCTTTTCAACAGAGGAAAAACACACAGTGTGAAACTTTCCCATAGGCAGAGCAATAAAAATGAATTCTACCTTATCTTACTCAAAAAATTTCACTGGAAATGAATATGAATGAACTATGAAACATAACGAAATAAATATGAAACATAAGGAAAAACACATTTGCTACACTCACAACCACATGAATCTCATGAAACAGAGCCACTGCCTTTCATTAATCCTTTGTCAAATATACAATGAAGAAACATAGTTTCTTTCCCACAGTCTCCCAGAAATTACAAGTCAACCAACCCTTTGCAAATGGTTTTCATACAATAAATAGACTATTCCATGGGGAAATAGAATGACCAAGAGTTGGGAATTTTCTCAAATCATTACAAAATGGAGATGGAAAGCCAACCATTAGCTACAGGTGTAGCATTACAAAAATGACAAATGGTTTGGGTGACAGTTTGCCTTCCTTTGCCACTTGGATAGAAGCCAAACTCTTTAAAGTTTGCCTTAGTTGCCAAAAAAGGTGAAATGTAGATGAGCGGGCCCACTTGGAGAAAGTTGCAAATCTAAATTTTGTGAAATGGAGGTGAATTTGGCCTTTTTCTCTATATGCGTTGCGCCCAATTCTATATGCGCCATGCCACCTTGGAGGCTATTTTGAGGTATTTTCAAGAGTCCAAATTATGCCCAAGTGTGCTTATTGGAAAGCCTGACTTGTCTAATTTCCAACCCAAGTGGAATTTCTGAATTTGGTGCTCATTTGCCCCTCCAAACCTTCATTCTCCCAAGACTGCTTCTTGTGTGTCAAAATAGGGGCAGAGAGGTCATTTTTTGAGTGTTTTTGACCTCTTGGAGACTCAAATCATGCCCAAATTTATTGTCCATGCAATAGTAGTTGTGATTTTGCATGTTGAATCCAAAAATGTAAGCCATTTGTCATTTGGAGCCCCCAATCCTAAGTGTCGCGCCAGTGGCGCGACACACAGGGAGAAAAAGCCTGTGTTGTGACCAAAAATTTGCCATGTGACCAAAATTTCCCCAAATTTCTTGAAATTTGGGATGGAGGTTCTCTAAGAGGTACTATGCTAGGCCACAAAGGCTTCAGCCAAGCCGATCTTTCTCTTTTTGCCTCTTTTTCCTCTTTGTTGTTCTGCTCCAATTTTCCTTCAAACTCCTTATCGGAGCCTTTGAACTCATGTTCCGTGCCCTGTAATGATAAATCATCCACCTCAGTATGGTTTTGTCTCTATCGGCCTTCTTAATCAGTCTCTCAAGGTAGATGTTGATGCACTCGAGCCAAGACTCCCGGTCATTGTTAATCTCTTGCTCCAAGTGAGTTTAATCGATCCTCCTATGCTGGGCAGCTTGGCGATTCTCACGGATGCTTTGCAGCTCCATGATATCATGCTGGTCCTCAAGCTGTTTGCTCCTGTGCTCCAAATACCTGATAATCCATTCGGACCTCTCCAAATTGAGTGGCAATTCTTGGATCTCCGTTTTCTGCTCCTGGATTGTCCCCCTAAGTTTGGCACTCTCCACATCTGCATAATCAACCTGAATGAGGATGAAGTCGGCCTACTGTTCACCTCATGGCCCCTCGTCATGCATGGGCCTCTTGCCCTTGTCTTGTACCTGCATTGTTGATGTTGGAAGCAAGGCCCCTTCCACCCCGGGTGGAGATAACACTCACTTTGTTGCTGCAAACAAGTGCCTACTACCTCTCTGATATGTGATGAATACTCACATAGTAGTGGTCTCATGGCACTCATACTGATGAGAAGGACCACCTATCTCATGTTCCACCTCCGATAATACCTGTGAAGTGTCGAAGACGTCACGGGAGATGAAGTCCTCCAAAGCAATGCCCTGCAATCCCAACTGATGATCCACCAAAATCTGGATAAGAACAAAGTGTTAAACACTGTTAAGTTGCTGCTGAGGGATCTTATGCTGCATGAAGGTGTTCATCCTATCTATGTTCCTACAAATGAAAAATGGGATGTTCATCATCCATACCCTGGTAAAGTGCATTAACAACCTAATGTAATAGGAATATAGACGAGAGAACCTTCCCTCACAGCTGAAGTACTTCATGATCAATTTCATGAGCAGAGCATATTCATCTTTCAAATATCCGAATGGAAAGACTCTTGTGAGTTGCCTCAAGAAACTAGCCTTAATGTAAGCCTCATAATGTTGCCTATCCACTTTCTGTTTCTTGTGCCACTGTTCTCCAACATTTGGTATGCCGGTTGCTAATGAGATAGTTTCAGGTGTCAATGTGAAGGTGACCCCAGCCAAGATAGAGTGACCACCATGTAGGTGAAGCACAAAAAGACGGGCCAACTCATGATGAACTTTAACATTAGCCACCCTTTGACAAAATTCAAAACATGATATATGCTGGAAGCATGACATAGTAAGAGGGCATGCCTGCAATTCAATGAGGGTGGTTGGCTCATCCCTAACATGTTTGCCACTCTTGTGATGTCTCCTGGGAGCCTGTTCTTCCGAGGATGAATCACTTTGTGTCTCCATCTCATACTCTGATGAATGCTCAGATTCCATGACTGCTGTGTGTACTGTACTTGGGGCTGCCCTTTGAGGATGGTATGAAACTAGGTGTTGTTGTGATATCTACCACCAAGGGGAATAGTGAAAAAAAAGGAGTATTAGGAGGGGAATAATATGATGGGAATAGGGGTTATGGGGAGAAGTTTTGTTTCAGGGATATGTAGGAGGGTTTGGGGATTTTATAGGGTAGGGTTTTGGGGTTTTATGTTGACAAATAATAGGTGGGGATAGGGAATAGGGTAGGAATGTTTTAGGGTAGGGAGAATAGGTAAAAATGGGATAGCGGGGAAGGGAAAAATGGAGAAAAGAGGAAAAAATGAGAGGGAGGAAGAACCTTGGCATCCACACAATAAGTTTGTAACCCTAGCAACAATGGCTTTGATGTTTTTTTTAGTGGTTGGGTTTTATGAGTTTTGGTTGCAACTATAAATAGCCATGAACCACCATAACCTTCACAAAATTTTGATGAGCAAGCACGATGTAGACCCTACCTGTCAATTGGAGAGGTTTCAAGGTGATTGATTGCAAGTTTGGCACGATTTCAAGCTTTCACGGGTGTGCGCCACACATCAAACCTAGTGCGCCACGCCAGTATAAACTTTGCACTGTGGGATGGATCTGTGTGCGCTGCGCTCTGGAAAACGCCTCCAATTTCACTCCAAACACGCACTTTGCTCTCCCAATGACTTTGCACTATTTCTCTATGGCCTTGATTTTCACAATGACCTTGTTTTCTTGTGGAAACCTCTATTTAAAGAATTTGAAGTCATGGCTTTAATTTTTTATTTTTCAAAAACCCACTTTGCTAATGTTTCATTTTGGCTCTTTTCACTGACTTAAAGCAACATTGAATTTCACTTTTCCCTTTGAATTTTTAGCTCAAATGATGAAATGGTTTGGCACTTTTGCAGGGGTCACGTGACATGGCATTTGGCCAAGGAAACCATGACTGTACCTGAAGAAATCAGCTGGCGACTTTTTTGAAAATTTTATCACAAATGACACACTGTTTGACTTTTCCTCAATCTGTCAACATGACGATGAATATCTCTGAATCATAACTTTGTAAGGGCCTCACTCTGGCCTGCATGGCTTTATTGGACATGGTTGAAGACCAATTTATCTGATCCCTAGACCTAATGACTGAAAATGACTCTCGTCCATTAAAAGATCGAACATTGACTGTTATGGACTTTAGTGAACCTTGACAAACGACCTGAGCCAGCCAGTGCCAGACATGAGGGGGACTAACTAACAAGCCCTTTTCCGTCAGATTATTGGCATGCCCCTAGTAGAATGCAGCTGAGTGAATGGAGCGGGACTCCTAAAAATGAAATGCATAAAGAGTTTTGATCTCTGACAGAGGACTGCCAAGACCGACTCTAACATTGGCTCCAATGGGGGATGGTAGCTCCTTGGAGGTGCCAAGAGTAGCAGATCTCTGGAAGAGCTAGACAGTGCCTTCATCCATTGGGCTATGGAGTCATTATTTCGATAAACGACACAAGACTCTAACTCATTTATGAACTAAAATGACCAAAAAACTGACTCAAATTGACATTGAAATGACTTGAAGACTAACTTGACAAACTGAAACCAAACTGAAATAAAAATGGTATTTACAATGATAGTGGAAGCAACGTTAATAACTCAGAAATGGTACCACTTGAGCAGCCGACCATTGATCAGCCCTCTTGGACAATCTTCCCCGTTCATTTCCTTCAGAAGAAAGGCATTCTGACCTTGATATGCTGCAATCTTGAAGGGACCTTTCCATAGATTCTCGAACTTGCCATGCTTACCTTTTTCCTCTTTCCTTGCATCCCACTTTAGCACCACATCATCCAACTGAAATTTATCCGCCTTTGCTTTTCTGTCTTAAATTTTCTTAATCTTCTCCTGCAATTTGGATGTGTTCTTGAAAACTTCTTCTTTGGTCTGCTGCAAGTGGACCATTTGATTCAACCTTCTCTACATGGGATCTTCTTCACTGCCAGCCTCCTGAAGAAGTTTGACTACTGGGGCAGCGAGAGAGGTAGGAAATACTGTATCAACTCCATAAACAAGCTCAAACGGTGACGTATCAATGGATTTCTTTTGATTGACCCGATCTGCCCAAAGTGCATTGACCAACCTCTTATGCCAGCTCTTCTTATTTATTTCCAGCAACTCCTTGATGATGTTGACCAATGACTTATTAGAATACTTTGCCAATCCATTTCCTTCCGGATGATAGGCAGTTGAGTGACCCAAGATGATGTGATATTTATGACAAAACTCTACCATCCTTTTTGATTTGAAAGCTGCCGCGTTATCAGTGATTAACTTATTTGGGAAACCAAAGCAAGACAAGATGTTATTTTCAAGGAATGAAATGATTACCGCATCTATAGCTTGTCTGGTGGGAATTGCCTCTATCCATTTCGTGAAATAATTTGTCACTGTGAGGATCCATCTATGCTGACCGGAAGAAGTGGGATGAATTTCACCAATGAAATCTAACCCCCATTGCTAAAAAGGGGCACTCACTTCAATGGGATTGAGTGGTAGAGGCTGTAACTTCTACCTTCCTTCGAAAATGTGACACTTATGACAACTCTTGACCATCTTATATACATCAGAAAAAAATGTCGGCCAATAGTATCCCGCTCTTAGAATTTTATTCGCTGTTGATTTCCAAAAAAGGTGACCACCATAGTCTCCTTGGTGGCAGTCGTCGATGACCTTCTTTGCTTCCTTTTCCACCAAACAATTTAACAGAATGCCACCAGGATCTTTCCAATACAGTGCAGAATTTAGAATGCAAAACTTGGCAGCCTTCAAATTGAGTGTTCTTGCTTTGTTTCTAGTCATGTCGGGTGGTGGTGAGAAATTTTTAAGCACATATATGATATCTGAATACCACGGAAAAAGAGAAAACATTTCAGATACCTGAATTGACGATCCTTCCTCATTCTCATCGGACATAGTAGCGATCAGATTTATGTCCAAGGCGTGCAAGTTTGATTCGGCCATTAACTTTGCCATCCCTATCCTTTAACTAGCTTTGTGGGCTTTATTTCCACATCATATTCCAGCAAGGCTGCAATCCACTTGCCTCATCTTCCTTCCGTATCGGTCTGTACTAAAACATCTTTGATAGTAGTGTTAGGAACATAGGCCAAAATATGAGAATGTAGAATATATACCTAGAAATCTTTTAATGCTTTCACAAGTGCAAGGGCTTGCTTCTCAATGATGTTGTATTTTAAGGCTGCATCTCTTATAGCTCTGCTGAAGAATGCAATGGGTCTTTCATGATCATCTCTTTTCTACAATAACACAGCTGCCATAGTGTGCTACGAAGCAAATGAAAACAATATAAAATCTTGAGTGTAGTCTGGGCTGACCAGAACTGGAGCTGAGGAAAGCGCCAATTTGACCAAATTGAAATATTTTACAGCTTCCTCCGTCCATTTCACCTGGCTGTCCTTCTTAATCATGTTTGTCATCTCTCTCAGGTACTCAGCAAGATTAGGTACAAAGCGGCGTAGAAAGTTCATTTTACCATTGAAAGATTGTATCTCTTTCTTATTCCGAGGTAGATCGATTTGCTGAATCGCTTGTACACGTGCTGGGTCAATACGAATGCCATTTTTTGAGATAATGTGCCCAAGTAGTTTGCCTTCCTCCATGGTGAAAAAGCTCTTCTTCGGATTCAGCAACAAGCCATATTTTCTGCACTTTTAAAAGACAGTTTTTAGATGGTACATGTGCTCTTCATCAGATTTGGAAAACACTGTCAAATCATCTACGTACACAACTGAAGAGACATCCTTTTCATTTGTAAAAGCCAAATCCGTTGCACGCTGAAATGTGGCACCCGGATTCTTCAAACGGAAAGGCATTTTAGCATAGTGAAAAGTTCCCCATGGAGTGGTGAAAACTGTCTTGTCTCGGTCATCTTCATGGACAGAAACTTGGCTATATCTGAATAACCATCGAGAAATGACATATGAGATGCTCCCACTACTTGTTGAAGTATATGGTCCGTTTTGGGCAGTGGATAGTTGTCTTTCAATGAAACTTTATTGAGATTTCTAAAATCAATACACAAGCGAATCTCACCTGTCTTCTTTCGTACGGGCACCAAATTAGAGGTCCAATCCGAAAATCTGATGGGAACACTGATTCCTGATTTGTACAACCTGTTTATCTCCTTTTCAATAGATGGTAGCAACTTTGGATTTAGCCTTCTCAACTTTTTTCTGAATGGTTTCTAATTGGGCTTGATGGGTATAGTGTGCTGAATTATATTGTTATCGTATGTCTTTAAGTCAAAATAGTCCCAAGCAAACACGTCTGCAAATGAAGACAATAAACTGATATATTTATCCTTTATTTTTGGTGGCAATGCTTTAGACAATTTTACCAATTTAGGATTAGCAGTTGTTCTGATATTGACCTCTTCCACACCCTTCTCTGTTGGCTGCAATGTTGGCTTGCGGGCTACATCATCTTGATCAAAAAGTTCTTCTAAAGGTATCAAACCTTTAGGAATAATGTTATTCTTTAGCTGCAACACGTCCATTTCATTGATCTGCATATCATCTGTACCATTACCTTTACCATCATCATTTTCTACATCAATTGAGGTCTCTTTGAACTTGCCTTTGTTTTGCAGAAAATCATCAATCTCCTCATCATCTTGGAAAACTTGCCAATATCTTTGATTGTCCGGGATAGTCGGACGATGCTTGACATGGATTTCGAATTTATTACTAGAGTTCACTGAGATCTTCAAACTACTTGCTGCCTTAGCAAGAGCATCAACAATACTATTTTGTATATGAGGCACACATGTCAAGGTGTATTCTAAAAATAATTTTAGGATGTCTAGGACTGCATTATGGTAAGCCCGCATCCTAGGATTCTTTGCTTGATATTCACCTCTGACTTGCTTAATTACAAATTCAGAGTCGCCATATACTGAAATCCTCTTAGCATTCAGCTTCCTTAGAATTTTTAGGCTAGCAATCAGAGCTTCATACTCAACATCATTATTTGAACAATCAAAAGCTAACCTGTAAGAGCATACCTGAACATTACTAGGGACTTTGTTTGGGGCGGAGAAAGGACTGTGTACCCAAATTCTGATTCCAGCGCCATCATTTCCCATTGCTCCATCGAAATCCATGGTCCACAAAACCTCTTCCTCCTCTTGCAAGTGTTGAACGTCTGTTTGTTGTGTCTTGCCTGCTTGCTGTCCATTACTTTCAGCTGATCGCCCAACGGTGTTCTGTTGTTCTTGTTCTGTTTTTCTGTTATTTCTGGAATATCATCTGCTTCTACTAACTGACTATTGATATCATTGAAACTATCAAAATACAAAACAAAAGACTCTAAATCTGTATGTACATAATTAATCGGATGATTTATTGGTTTCTCCTTGCTTGTGATCATGTATTTCATTTTTTGTTCCCGATACAATTTCCTGATTTGGCCAAACACCGGAATCGTTGCATAGGAGAAATCTAGTTGTAGTGTCCCTTTCAATTTTTCTACCCAAGAACTGGAAAGAATCATGCCAAACCTGGGAGGAATATCTGCTACAATAGCATCCATCAAAACATTCTTCATTGGGAGTTGATCCAGACTCACAACCAAGTCTTTGATGAGCCCTATACATCTTACTCTGCTGGAATCAAATGAATAGAGATCATGGTATTTCTGAGTGATGTCCAGACCCAGCTTATCCATGATAGCCTTGGGCATGAGATTGTGAGAAGCTCCGGAATCAAACATGGCGTTATGGAACACAAAATCATGCAATCTTAAAATGATATAAAAAGGTGGCACATCACTATCAGGAGATTCACCATTCGATGCTGGCCCAAAAATCATTTCAGGTTGATCATCTTCGACATTCACCAGGTAAAAACATTGGGTCCAAATTCAACATTTTAGATACTTGCCCTCTATAATTGTTGTTCCTCAATATTTCAGTTAAGGGAATGGATACTTTTAATTTAGAAATCTCATTCTCTAAGTTCAAAGAGGGAATATTTTCTACCTCTTTGACTGAGATTTCTTTCCTTTCCTTTTCTTTCAATGCTATTTTCCGACATGATTGTTCTGCTGATAGTGATTTGCTACTATCTAGATCAACTGCCTCCTTTCCTTTCCTTTGTGCAATTGATGAATCATTCTTTGACGCTTCAACATCATTCCTTTTCTGAATTGGTTTGACTGGCACATCTCTGTTTCTAAGTGAATATCACTACTACTGGGTGGACAGAGCATTCATATAGCCTCTTTGTTACTCATCTAATTCTTCCTCCAAGACGGTGTCATTTGCTAGAATGAAATATACATCTTTGTGTACAGCTGAACTCTCTGCATACTCCTCATCCTTAGTGAGATAAATAGGCAAATCATCTGGAGTAAAGAGGTGGTTTTCTTCACCTATTATGTTCCCATCCTCATCTGACTCTGATCCATGCTCAAAATTTTGCTACAAAGGTGTCTGTACTGGCTGCTGTGCTATCTGCTCTTGGGCTCACTGATCTCTCTGTCTTATTCTATATTGTGGCTGTTGCTGACCACGAAAGTTAGGATTTCTAACTTGTGGCTCAGGTTTGTCAAGTTTCACCCTTTCAAGCATTTTCTATACCTTCCAAAGTATTTGATCTACCGAGGAAGTTTCTTCTTTTACAGAGGCCTTCGTTTCTGCCTTTGCTCTAGCTCTCTTGGTCAACAGATTTGCTTCAACACTGACCGCTATCTTCTACATGTCGTCCCTTGTGGCTGATTCTCTCTCTCTTAATTGATAAGCCATGTCAGCATCAAAACCATCCGGGAACTTCACCATGGCTAGCCCCATAGGTGGCCTTAGATGATCTGGAAATTCATTATAAACTGAATTGAATCTAACGCAATAGTCTTGGACCGACTCACCAGCGTTTCGTTTGATTTGCTCATACTCAGCCAGAATTTGAAGAGGATTCTTTTTCACTTCCCAGTGGTTTAAAAATTGTCTTTGTAGGTCGACCAAGGTAGCGATACGTGCAACTGGAAAACCTCTGAACCATTTCCTCACTTCACCTGCAAATGTCTGTACAAAGAGTCTCATTTCCACATTCTCTGCATTGATCTCGTGAAGTTCATAGAAATTTGCCATTCTATCCACATGTTGCTGAGAAGTAATGATGTTAGGAGTTCCATCAAAAAAGGGGATTTTTCTTTGATAATTTGTGGGAATATCATCCAAAACTTGAGGCAAAACAAGGGGTGCAAAATGGGCAGCCATCACTCTTGGTGGATTTGGCCTTGGAGGTGTTGGAGCAGTGTGCACAGTTTGTAAGGGGCTAGCAATTGGAGTTTGAAGCCGTGCTACAATGTAATTATCAATTGACCGGTTAGCCCTTTCCGTCTCCAAGTCTACAAGAAACTGTGGATTGTGGACAGTAGAGTCAACCGCCCTTTCAGATTTGGTCTCAAACAATGATAGTTAAAACTGCTCATCAAAATATAGCTCTTCAAGATACTCAAAAATGTCAGGGCATGAATGGGATTTGAACATGGGAGATATAGAGCTTTCTTGACGATGAAGTCTCAGAATCAAATTGGGATTTTCGTAGATGTGCAGAGGATCTGGGTCCGGATTAGCCCTGGTATATCTTCTATAAGCCAACGTGCTATTAAGAAAAATCAAAGGACACAACCAACTCACTCAGCCTATCAAATCCTAAACTTATCATCCAGAAGCTTAGAATTATCAAGAAGTAGGGGAGTAATTTCATTCCCCAGTGAAGTCGCCACTATGTTAGCACCTAAATCCGCCTTCGGGTGAAGGAAGGCAAAATTCAGGGTAACCACAAACCATGCTTAGTCTGGTAGCTAGCCCTACCAGAACAGGAGATAGCTCTCTCCGAGTCACGCTCAGTGAATAAACAAAATGATATGGTCTGAGATGACTTACAGTGAAATATTGATCTTAGGCTAGTAAGTAATTATGGATACAAGAAGAAATTTTTTATGAATGACTGAGTTTCTGGGATGTTATGGGACCAACAGACAACAATGAACAGAGAATTTAATACATAGGCACATATTACTTTGTGAGGCAAGACAGGTGGAAAGTATAGCAATTTAGTTTGAAATAATGTGGAATGGAGAGATTGCTTAGGAGGGTGAAAAGGACATAAGTACATGAATCCTTTTCAACAAAAGAAAAACACAGCGTGAAACTTTCCCATAGGCAGAGCAATAAAAATGAATTCTACCTTATCTTACTCAGAAAATTTCACTGGAAATGAATATGAATGAACTATGAAACATAACGAAATACATATGAAACATAAGGAAAAACACATTTTCTACACTCACAACCACATGAATCTCATGAAATAGAGCCGCTGCCTTTCATTAATCCTCTGTCAAATATACAATGAAGAAACAGAGTTTCTTTCCCACAGTCTCCCAGAAATTACAAGCCAACCAACCCTTTGCAAATGGTTTTCATACAATAAATAGACTATGTCATCAGGAAATAGAATGACCAAGAGTTGGGAAGTTTCTCAAATCATTGCAAAATGGAGATGGAAATCCAACCATTAGCTACAGGTGCAGCGTTACAAAAATGACAAATGGCTTGGGTGACTGTTTTCCTTCCTTTTCCATTTGGATAGAAGCCAAACTCTTTAAAATTTTCCTTAGTTTCTGAAAAAAGTGAAATGTAGATGAGTGGGCCCACTTGGAAAAAGTCACGAATCGAAATTTCGCAAAACGAAGGTGAATTTGGCTTTTTTCTCTATATGTGCCATGCCCAATTCTATATGCACCGCGCCACTTTGGAGGCTATTTTGAGGTACTTTCATGAGTCCAAATTGTCCCCAAGTGTGCTTGTTGGAAAGCCTGGCCCGTTTACTTTCCAACCCAAGTGGGCCACAGAGGCTTCAGAGATTTGAAGCTGATCTTGCTCTTTTTTCCTCTTTTGCCTCTTTGTTGCTTTGCTCAATTTTTCCTTCAAACTCCTTATCCGAGCCTTTGAACTCATGTTCCGTGCCCTGTAATCATAAACCATCCACCTCAGTATGGTTTTGTCTCTGTCAGCCTTCTCAAGCAGTCTCTCAAGGTGGATGTTAATGCACTCGAGCCAAGACTCTCGGTCATTGTTAATCTCTTGCTCCAAGGGAGTGAGTTCGATCCTCCTATGCTGGGCAGCTTGGTGATTCTCACAGATGCTTTGCACCTCCATGATCTCATGCTGGTCCTTAAGCTATTTGTTCCTCTGCTCCAAATACCTTATAATCCATTTGGCCCTCTACAAATTGAGTGACAAGTGTTGGATCTCCATTTTTTGCTCTTGGATTATCCCCCTAAGTTTGGCACTCTCCACATCTGCATCATCATCCTGAATGAGGATGATGTCAGCCTCCTATTCACCTAATGGCCCCTCGTCATGCATGGGCCTCTTGCCCTTGTCCTGTACCTACGTTGTTGATGTCGGAAGCAAGGCCCCTTCCACCCCAGGTGGAGATAACACTCGCTTTGCTGCTACAAATAAGTGCCTACTACCTCTCTGATATGTGATGAATACTGGCATAGTAGTGGTCTCATGGTGCTCATACTGATGAGAAGGACCACCTATCTCATGTTCCACCTCTGATAATACCTGTGAAGTGCTGAAGAGGTCACGAGAGATGAAGTCCTCCCAAGAAATACCCTACAATCCCAACTGATGATCCACTAAAATTTGGATAACAGCAAAGTGATAAACACTGTTAAATTGCTGTTGAGGGGTCTTATGCTGCATGAAGGTGTTCATCCTCTCTATGTTCCTACAAATGAAAAATGGGATGTTCATCATCTGTACCCTGGTAAAGTGCATGAGCAACCTGATGTGATAGGCATATAGATGAGAGAACCTCCCCTCACAACTGAAGTACTTCATGATCAATTTCATGAGCGGAGCATGTTCATCTTTCAAATATCTAAATGGAAAGACTCTTGTGAGCTGCCTCAAGAAACTGGCCTTAATGTAAGGCTCATAATGTTGCCTATCCACTTTCTATTTCTTGTGCCACTGTTCTCCAACATTTGGTATGTCGGTTGCTAATGAGATAGTTTTGGGTGTCAATGTGAAGGTGACCCCGGCCAAGATAGAGTGACCTCCATGTAGGTGAAGCACAAAAAAACGGGCCAACTCATGATGAACTCTAACATTAGCCACCCTTTGACAAAATTCAAAACATGATAGATGCTGGAAGCATGACATAGCAAGAGGGCATGCCTACAATTTAGTGAGGGTGGTTGGCTCATCCCTAACATGTTTTCCACTCTTGTGATGTCTCCTGGGAGCCTGTTCTTCCGAGGATGAATCACTTTGTGTCTCCATCTCATACTTTGATAAATGCTCAGATGCCATGACTGCTATGTGTACTGTACTTGGGGCTGCCCTTTCAGGATGGTATGAAACTAGGTGTTGTTGTGATATCTTCCACCAAGGGGAACAATGAAAAAAAGGGAGTATTAGGAGGGGAATAATATGATGGGAATAGGGGTTATGGGGAGAAGTTTTGTTTCAGGGATATGTAGGAGGGTTTGGGGTTTTTATAGGGTAGGGTTTTGGGGTTTTATGTTGACAAATAAGAGGAGGGGATAGGGAATAGGTTAGGAATGTTTTAGGGTAGGGAGAATAGGTAAAAATGGGATAGGGGGGAAGGGAAAAATGGAGAAAAGGGGAAAAATGAGAGGGAGGAAGAACCTTGGCATCCACACAATAAGTTTGTAACCCTAGCAACAATGGCTTTGATGTTTTTTTTAGTGGTTGGGTCTTATGAGTTTTGGTTTCAACTATAAATAGCCATGAGCCACCATAAACTTCACAAAAATTTGATGAGCAAGAACGATGTAGACCCTACCTGTCAATTGGAGAGGTTTCAAGGTGATTGATTGCAAGTTTGGCATGATTTCCGGATTTCACGGGTGTGCATCACGCAACAAACCCAGTGCGTTGCACTCTGTGTGTGCGCTGCGCCCATATAAACTTTGCACTGTGGGATGGCTCTGTGTGTGCCGCACTCTTTATATGCGCCGTGCCCCTCTGTGTGTGCGTCGCGCTCTAGAAAACGCCTCCAATTTCACTCCAAACACGAACTTTGCTCTCCCAATGACTTTGCACTATTTCTCTATGGCCTTGATTTTCACAATGACCTTGTTTGCTTGTGGAAACCTCTATTTAAAGACTTTGATGTCATGGCCTTAATTTTTTCTTCTTCAAAAACCCACTTTGCTAATGTTTCATTTTGGCTCTTTTCATTGACTTAATGCAACACTGAATTTCTCTTTTCCCTTTGAATTTTTAGCTCAAATGATGAAATGTTTTGGCACTTTTGCAGGGGCCGCATGACATGGCGTTTGGCCAAGGAAACCATGAATGTACCTGAAGAAATCAACTAGCGATTTTTTTGAAAATTTTATCACAAATGATACACTATTTGACTTTTCTTCAAAACAGAGTTTTGAAGAAGAGTCGCAATCTGTCAACATGACGATGAAGATCTCTGAATCATAACTTTTTAAGGGCCTCACTCTGGCCTGCATTGTTTTATTAGACATGGTTGAGGACCAATTTATCTGATCCCTAGACCTAATGACTGAAAATGACTCTCGTCCATTAAAAGATCGAACATTGACTATCATGGACTTTAGTGAACCTCGACAAAAGACCTGAGCCAACCGGTGCCAGACATGAGGGGGATTGACTAACAAGACCTTTTCTGTTAGATTATTGGCATGCCCCTAGTGGAATGCAGCTGAGTGAATTGAGTGTGACTCCTAAAAATGAAATGCATAAAGAGTTTTGATCTCTGATGGAGGACTGACAAGACCGACTCTAACAGATGGATAAGTAGGATATTGTCGATGATCTTAACCTTGATGTTATCAGTTCTGCTAAATGGATCCCCTACGGAGGTGTTCAATGCAACCAGGGGGCTCAAACAAGGTGATCCAATGTCTCCATTATTGTTCATATTGGCTATTGAAGGATTAGGAATATATGTAAAAGAAAAAGTGCAAGGGGATCAATTTACAGGTCTCAGAATGTGGGAAAATGATTTGTCATTAACACATCAATAGTTTTTTGATGACATAATGATTTTTGGGAAAGCAACCCTTAAGGAAGCCAGAGCTCTTATGGAAATCTTGAATGATTTCACGAGCACCTTTGGGACAGAGATCAATAAGGATAAGTCAGACATCTTTTTCTTCATTACTACAGTCCCATCTCAAGCCTTTCTAGCAATAATTATGGGTTTTCACATAGGAAATATCCCTTTGAAATACTTAGGGATCGTGCTAAGTCTCCACCAAATTAGAGTGGAAAACTAGAAGACTCTGTTGGTGAAAACCCAAGCGAGAATGCAGAAATGGACATTTAGATCACTGAATATGGCAAGTCGAGTCACATTACTGAAAGTTGTTCTTCGGTCAATCCCAATATACCAATTATCTAGTCAAGCTATTCCAAAAATGGTGTGTCAAGGGATGATCAACATATTTAAGAAATTTCTATGGTAAGGGCCAAAAATAGAAAAAAAAAATGGGCCCTGCTATCATGGCATTGGCTCAACAAGCGATTAAAAGTAGGAGGGTTGGGTTTTACAGACCCTTATATTCTAAACTAGGTCATGTGGGCCAAGCTATGGTGGAGATGGATTCAGGGAGGGACAAATCTATGGAAAGAAATATGGGGGAGAAAATATGGAATGCCATGATTGATTGAAGGAAAACTAAGAGTTCAGGAAGACATCAAGGGATTGACCATATGGATTTTAACATCAGAAAATAGGGAACTGATAAGAACTCACATATTCTGGGAAATAAGGGGAGGAGATAAAGCCAATTTTTGGAATGAGGCATGGTAGTAGAGAGAAAAATTATATAATAGACCTAACCTAGGGGAAATATATCAATTTACTAATAACCACACAAATCAGATAGTGAAAATTGTTTGGAGCTCGAACACGAGAGAAAATTGGAGAAAATGGAAGCAGAAACAAGATGGGCCAGATGCTCTTGAATCCATTCAGTGGGAAACATATGAGAAGGAGATGGAGTCCTAGAAAATTGAAATATCAGAAGGCCTAGATATAATAAGATGGGGGTACAAAATGAAAGGGATTTTCACTATTCAAGAAGGCTACCACATACAAGAAGGACACCATTAACAACAAGGGCCACCCATATGGGATAGAATCTGGAAAGACAAATTATGGTCGAAAATTGCTTTCTTCCTATGGATAACTCGGCATGGTTGAGCACTCACTTGGGATCAAATTCAGATAAAGGGGCTGTAGGGACCATTGGCATGTTGCACTTGTGGAGAACACATAGAATCAATGGAACATCTAACAAACACCTGCAACTATAGAGAAATACTCTGCAAAACCATGAACAACTTTTTGGCCTTAGCGATGGGGTTCAAACAAGCATGAAAGCAACAACGGATAAATGGAGAAGGAAGCCTTACCAAAATCCCATTCTGAATCGTACATGGCAAATATCATTAGGATTCCTTCTCTGGGTAATGTGGAAGGAAAGAAACAAAATAATATTCAAAGCGGAAAACAGAACAACAACAGATTTATGGGGAACGACTATCTAGAATATAAGAGAAAAAATCATAGCTGAGAACTGGTACCCAGAGGATTGGGATATCAATCCTCAGGAAGGTCATATAATGGAAGGACTAAGCCTAAAACCTAGCATGTTGAATACTAACTCTTGGAAAAAAAAATCCCCACCTAGCGATTCTCTAAACATTTTCATGCATCCTTAGAAATACTTCATCAAAATAAATTTTGACGGAGTAGCAGAAGGGAACCTGGGGTGGCTGGATCTGCTGGCGTGTTCAGAGATTACAAAGGTAATACCATGTATCTATTTTCTATGGATTGTGGTATTGCAAGCAATAATGAAGTTGAGCTCTATGCGCTAAAGTGGGGGTTATAAATCACAAAGATGGAAAGATTTTAGAGAATTGAGGTTGAGGGAGACTCAAAGTTTGCAATAGAAATGGTGAAAAAACTACAGGAAGGAACTAGATGGGAGAAAATAAGCCAAAGTTGGAGGATGGCACAACTAGTCCAAGAAATAGGAAATCTAATTCAAAGGATAGACTACATGACCCAACGCATGTCCGCAGATCTGGTAACATGGTAGTAGATAACCTAGCCAACTTGGTGTGTGGGTAGGCAGGTAACAAATTCCATATAAGGGGAGAGGGGTTAAACCAAATGGAAGGCATGCGAAGTCTAGAGGAAATCCTAAGAACGGACAAGGAGAAGGGAGAAAACCTCCGATCAGGATGCAAAAGGTAGTGTCGAGTAAACGAGGGAGAGGTAGGTCAGAGGACATGGTGGGTTAAGGGGGGATCAGATGGCTAGCTGTTGCGGTGGGCAGAGGGAGAAGAGGCTATCTAGGGGCCACAAGAGCAGGTAAATGGCAATGGGGCCGTGGGCATTATAGGACAAAGACAACTGTTCAAGAGGGTAAAGGTGAGAGAGGATGACCAAGTGTTAATATTGGTAGAGGGAGGAAGGCAACGACGACCAAAAAGTGACGAGGTATCTGGAGTAAATTCATTGTAGGAGCAGCCAAAAATAGGAGAGAATTAATGTAGGGAAATAATGGGGAAGTCAGGGAAACGTCATCACAAGACAATCATACAGGAGAAGGGTCATCAAAGGGAGGAAGAAGGCACATCGTGAGTCCTTTGGGTGGTAGGTGGGGGAGGTGGGTAGAAAGACAAAAAGGGAAGAAAGATAGGCTAAGAGGCATTTGTATGCATCTAGATAAGGTAGGACGTGCAGCTGAAGGTGGCAAAAGTCGAAGGTTAGAGGATGTCGAGATGCATTTGGTTTTCACTGGTAAGAACTGGTATGTCCTCTTGGCTCTCACTTATGACTATCTAGCATATATGATTTTAGAATTTGAACACTAGTTTATGGTAATGTTTCCCCTAGATGTGGTCACTATTGAGGTCTTCCATTTCTCTTGGGGTTTTGGCCTGTTATCCTAGGGAGAATTTGTCAAGATTGTCACCTCGGGAAGGGGGTGTGGGAACCCTGGTCATGGCCGCAGGATAGATAGGTCACAGGGTAAGGGCAGAAATCCTAGTCGCAATGCGGCCTGTTAGGATATACATAGAGGTTTCCAAGGGGCTGTAGGAGAAATCCTATCAAGTTGCTCTGGTTGAGAATGTGGCTCGGGAAGGAAGGTGTCTTAGTAACATGTGAAGGGTTAGAAGTGTCCTTTGAATTGTTGACAAGGTTGATAGTCCTCAATCCTGAGCCGATCCTGGACCTAGCTAAGGTCCGCGAGAATAGAGGTAGTAATTGGGGTGGAAGTTGGGGGAGGGAAATTACTTTGAGAAATCTCTTGCTTATCTCCTTCGACAAGACCCATTGGATAAGGATATCTCTCTCATAGATTGGCATGAGATTTGTAGTTTGGTGGGAGATTAAGAAGCAATCCCTTGCCTGATGGGGTGGTGATACCCAGAGTAAGATTGCAATTAAAGTAGGGTGGAGGTGTAGAAAATCCTCGTGGGAGCTGGGTAACTGGTCTCTTTAAATTCCTATGGGAAGCTACTAGAATGAAGGGGGGGTCAATAGACCTCAATTCTCTGAGGAGGCAAGGGAAATTAGGTTGTAAATGGGGTTTATCATAGTTCTCTGGGCACGGAGTGATTGAAAACACTCGTGCCAGAGAAGACCCATTCGGAATGGGGGAAGCATGAGGTCACTCTGATTAATATGATGTTGACTTACAATGTTGTATTCCTGGTTTCTGTTTTGGGTAATATAACAAGTAGAGTGTAGAGAAATCTGGAGCCTCAACACTCAAATAGTACTCCAACCCAGGTATAGGTGTGCTACTTGGTAAGGGAGGAAAAATGATGGAAGGGAATAAGATGGTGAAGGATGGTAACTAATCGGGAAAGAAAGGAAACAGAGGAATGGGAAAGGCCAGAAAAAAGATGAAAGGCTTGGAACCGACTTCTAGCAAAGGACCAAGCAAAAGAGGATGGAAAATAGGGAAGGAGAGTATGCAGAACCTGATCAATGCATAGTTCGTAGGAACATTGCATGAGGTGAAAGCAATAATTTTTGAATGGGAAAGAGAATTAGACAATAACATAGCAAATCAAGAGATAGAGACAGAGAAATGGGAAACAATGGTTGAAGACCACGGGAATACCATAGGACACCAAACACGATTCCGCTAAACAATATAGTAGTATTGGGTCATGAAGAACATCCTGGCCTATGCAATGACAACCTATAAGGAAAGAGAAGAACCAGAGGAAGATAGAACAACTGACCTAAGCATGAAGGACCTGCAAAGGGAGATCCAATCTGTCCAATTGCAGCTATATCACAACAACCTCATTGTGAATAGGATTGAATAGAGCCTATAGGTTATGAAGAGAAGTGAAATCCCGGGTTCAAGCGCGAAAGCCCCAGCCTTGGTGGACTCATCATATGATTGAAGCATCCCTACCAATATAATTTTGTTTATATGACGGTTAACATTTATTATTTTAATAAGAATTATATAGTCGACAAAGTTGCCAATGTAGCATGGATGGTAAGGAAAACTCTTTTTAAATTTTGGACAACATTCGATGCAGACAGGTGGCCAACAAACCTGGTTTTTTGTGGGTAGGACGAGACCACCTGAAATTTTTGTTGAAAACATACTCATTTTTATGATATATCAATACAAAAAGGATCCTCCCATGCTTACACAAAAAAAAACTTCATCAAAGTCAACGATAGGGAATTTGATCAATACATAAGATATAATTGTTATTTATATCCTTTAGAACAAGATGATAATCCTTTATAATAAATTTTTTATATATGATAAGTTTAGTTTATTATTAATAACAATTAAACATAATAAAATAAAGATAATAAGAAACATCTTGTTAAATTAAAAAGTATTTTTAAAACAGATATATAAATAATTTCTGAAACATTTATATTCTAATTTAATTATTAGTTAATTTAATATCATGTTTTTTGTATTAGAATTTAATTTATGGGATCAATATATTCAATATGTTGTCCAGAACTATATGAATATAGTTGTTTATTTTAAGTAAAATAGTGAATAGTGATTGAATATGTGTAGAGTCTATATAATCTTGGAGCCATAGAGTTTGCAGTGAGTTCACTGCCAATCATGGGGTGTGCATCATTTGCGCATAAAATGTATGGAAATAGTCTTGGATAATGTGTCATAATTGCTATAGTTACAATTTATTACTTAGTTATTACCTAGCCTTCTTCAAATAGTTGTATGTGTCTTTAATTGGAAGAAAAACTATGTAGAATAGGCTACCAACATGATAATCCTACTGACCCTAGATAGTTTTAAAGTGGATACAGTTGCTTCACTATATGCCATAAATTGTTGAAGAGCCAAGGGTAGCATGAGACAAAGTGAGGCCATCATAAGAAGACTAGAATTGATTCCAGAAACAACCTGCACATCATTTACCAGTAGTACAACACCCAGGGTGAGTCCCCATGAATGAGTAATGGCATTAAAGGGGTTCCTACTTAGGAAAATTAATTGAACAATTTACGAAAGTTCGCTAGATTTAGAAGGTTTTCATAAAAATGGTAACATGTCATTAATAGAGAAGGGTGAATAGCATATATAATAAAGGAAGTTTCCCGTGAAAAAATAAATAACAAATATGAGATAAATACTCATTATTCTGAATTTAAACTTTAGAACATACCCCAAAAACCAAACAAAAAGAGATTGTAAAAAAAATGGATCATGAATATGAAATAGATACTCTTTATGCTTGATGAACTCCATGGAAATCAAATAAAAAATAGGCCATTAGATAGATCAAAGATTAATACGTAATAAAATTGAGGTAATGCAAGGTCACATAATCCTGGAACCTGAAGACTTGTGAATCTTTTCCTACTTCTTGTTGCCTCAATCAAACGAGAAAATTGGGCTGTGTGTTGGCTCAATCAAATGAGACAATAAGGAAGTACAAGGAGTTCCTTTTGAAGACTTTTAGCTGGAACATGGCATATAGAGACTAATATCTATATCTAAATACTTCCCTTGTGAAGAAAGCAAGGCATCTCTAATTAAGATTAATTTAAAAAGGAAGAATCACATATCATAGACATAAAAGCAAGCCTTAATATGATCAATAAAAAATGAAAATCAAGCATATGAATATTTTTTTAACAAAAAATTGAATGTTTTAACAAAAAACTGAAACACTGCATGCGTGGAAACTCAGCAAGTTACTCTGAACGCATGCACATTTTAATTCGAAAAATATGAAACAAAAATTATAAAAATTTAAAAGGAAGATATTTAAAAGCAAAACATAAAATATCTACCTCAAAAGCTTTGGGGTACTAACATCACTGTTAGGACATATGGTTTTAGCAAACAACGACACAGCTGAAAATATCCCCTTGATCCCCCATATAAAAGAGATGTACCAAGCACAAGAGGTTGTGGATTTTTGGTCTGTAAAAGCACTTATATAGGTCAATCAGGTATACTGTTTGGAAATATGGCTTTGTCTATTCTCCTGTTGATAGTGATGGCACATTGGTGGAGATCGCAGAATTTGAACTTCGTTCTTTCGCCATTTTTTCATCTGACCTATACATTCAATAAACAAATTTTGTCATATGTACGAATGTATGAGAATTTTAGAAACTAAAAAAATTAAAAATAATAAATAAAAATAAAAAAAATAGGTTTCCACGCCTTGCATGCTTCCTAGGTATCAAAGGTATCGATTCACAAGTTCCAATGTGTGTTCGTTGAGAGCTATTTGGAAACACCTTCTTCTATCGCCAGTTACAATAATCTAAATTTAAATTTTCTTAGACTTAATCATAGGCGGAATCCTAACCACAGTAATAGTAAAAAATGAATCCACACATGATGCAAAAATTCCCTTGACATTGACATCGCCAGGAAATTTGACCTCCTCTCTCCTCTTTCTCTTTAGATCTCTCCTTGAATGTGAATTGGGTTTTCTCTCTAATAAGCTTCTACAACTTCCTTCACATCCTGCCTAACCTAATTATATGAGATACACCTGATCCCTTAATGCCCATGCCTTCCTCTACCATGGCCAACGATTATTTCCCTGGAAAAAAGCAAAAAAGCCTCTAGGACCTTCAAAAGGAGATGAGTAGAGAAGACAAGGACTATGGGATGAGGCCACAAAACTAGGAATATTAGGTGAACCAGGAAGACCATGGAAACATGTAATTCTTGGGTGTTTCTTTATTTTCCATCGTTGCAAGTTCAACACCCTTGTTTGCCTCATGGTAGTGGTCATATGACACTCGAATGGAATAGTGATCTTATCTTACTCTTCATGGAATTGTAGTAGCGGGTTCACGGCCAGAGCATGATCTAAGCACCTGTTCATCACTTAAATTTCAATCTAAAATACTAAGTCTGTTACAAAACCATTAAATAATTGAAACCCCAAGGAAGCCCTTAAATCATGGCCATTTCCTCAAGGGTTTCCTTCCAAGATCATCTGAATCTATAGAGTTGATCGTTGCATCTGGTTATGCATATAGTGTTGTTATTGTATATGGCTTTGGATCAGGATATGCTCCTAGTGGTCGGCCTAGAACTCAGACTAAGACTGATTCTAGAAATAGTGTTTCTCATGCTATTGGATAAGCTTTCCAGGTCTACTACTGGTGTGGTTGATAGCTTGATCACAATATTTAGGGTATTATGGGTAAACTGGATATGTTTCTAGATGATATGGGTAAATAATTTTCTCTTCTACTAGTGCCCATGCCCCTACTTGTGAGTTAGCTTATGGATCTGCTTCTATTGGTGCACCCTTGCCCTTGCTACTCGTACTGCTACTACTCGATTTGCTGCTAGTTCATATATAATAGATGAGACAGTAAGGGATGCATGAACTAATGGGGAAGCTACTAGGTATAGACTTGGAAGAAGGGACGCCACTAGGTGAGTTCTTGGCTCATATAATGGGACTGGAACTAGAAATGGAACCAGGTGAAGATAAGCTACAAGGACGCTTGATCTTGAAATGGAGATGGAAGGTATGCTGCTACCTCTTCTTCTCTTTCGATTGCCTTAGTTTCTTTACCTGGAAAAGTTATTGGTCTCGAAATGGAACTAAAAGGTATGTTTCTACCTTTATTTCTCTTCTGACTCCCTCTACTTCTCTTTTGACTACCTCTACTTCTCTTTGGACTGCCTTACGTGCTTTACCCAGAAAAGAGTGGTGGGGAAGTGGGTCAATAACTATAACTAGTGAGGATGCTACTACTAATGGTACTGGTGGTGGATAAGCTAGAGATATTGAAGCTAGTTGGGTGTTGTTAGTGTAGGTGTTGTCTGCTTCAATAGCTTGGTATTGATGTCTACTACAACTTTTTGCAATGAAATCTTGATATGGAAGGTATGTGTAGTGCATCAAACTAGTGCCTATCATTGCAAGTTTTAATTCTCAAATTCATTCATTCAGCTCATCAAGCTCAACGCTGAAAGATGAACCAATACATGCACAGATCCATGTGGTCAGGTCTTTGTGTAGTCTAGTGGAATGTTTGTGGCGTGCCGCATGGTGGCATGTCGCGTAACTTAAGAGACACATATATAACAGGGATATATATGTAATAGGGATATATAATAGTGGATATAGATAAAATGCAAACTAAACATTTCATGTTAGGGAACTAGTGTTGGCATTAATTTACAAGGGTGAAATATATGAAGAAAATATCATGCAAAAAATACACATAATATATGGTTTACCTTGGGAA
The DNA here is from genome assembly GCA_000404065.3 of Pinus taeda. Classification (NCBI taxonomy): domain Eukaryota; kingdom Viridiplantae; phylum Streptophyta; class Pinopsida; order Pinales; family Pinaceae; genus Pinus; species Pinus taeda. Next base: position 33,909 of record APFE030269211.1, on the reverse strand, counting down.
GAGGCCAAATAAGACCATGAAATGACAAAATTATGGTCAAAATAACAAAACTATGGTTGAAGTGATGGTTTACCTCATGAAGAGGCCAAATAAGACAATGAAACAACAAAATTATGGTCGAAACAACAAAACTATGGTTAAAGCGACAGTGGTGTTGGAAATAATACTGAGAGGGGGGGGGGGGGGG
>APFE030269211.1:2767-33702 GCA_000404065.3 Pinus taeda | reverse complement strand
AAGCAGACAGTCACATCAAAGAACACCAGATATAAGGTGGAAACCCAATGTGGGTGAAAACCACCTGCGGCAATATGTCTCTATCTTCTTTCAAATTAGAAACTCCTTTTACAATGGTCTTGTACTGGTGCAGTCCTTTACCAGTACGCAGGCTGCAACCTGCAGAGAGCAACAACTCTCTCTCTCGTTTTCCAGTCTCTCCTGGAAGGGAGCTGCAACCCTCTTTTTCTCTTTTACTTCTTTAAGGACCACGTTTCATAAATTTTCAAACTAGATCCATGAACATCAAATAATCATCAAGTACATGAAAATCGCCCAATCTCCTTATACAATGAACCAATGAATCACCCAACTCTTCAGAATGCTGTAAACAGAAAAGAAGTACCAGAAATATAAACCCAGAACTCTGTTGCAATAGATAAAGGACAATCAACAATAGTTTCAAGATAAGACCGCAACTTCACCAACAGGGGTCTGTGTATATCCGCAGCTCTTCTGAGACAGAACTGCGCAGATCCGCACTCGTTTTTCTTCTACTCTGTGAAATTTTCTTTAGATCCACACCTTCACTTCCGACTTACTACGTAGACCCGCACTATGCCTTCTTCTCGCCTGCGTACCTCGCACTTCGCGCTTATCTGTGCTGCGTGTGCCCCGCACTGTGCCTTCTTCTCGCCTGCGTACCTCGCACTTCGCGCTTGTCTATGCTGCGTGTGCCCCGCATTGTGCCTTCTCATGTACTTTGTACCCCGCACTACGCCTTTGACTGTGCTGCGTACCCACGCACTGCGCCTTTGACTGCGTTGCATACTCACGCACTGCACCTTCGGATCGCATGCAAACTTCTGATTAGGGCCAAATTTTCAGTACACCAATGTGCCACAGTTAGTCAGATCCACAGATCTGATTATGCACCCGAGAGATCACGACTTCATAGGTTTACCTTCAAATTTACTTTTATTTAGATCAAGCATTTTACATTGACAACCCAATATTTCAGATCTTAAGATATTCAATTGAAAAGTTGCCTTAGCCAAGTGATCTCCTTCCCTATTTATAGTCAAGCCCTTATTCACACCATGGGAAAAAACCATCAATAACCAATACAAGGGATCCAAACCAGGGCTAAAATAGATCCTATATACCACGGGCCAAAACCATAGCATCAGAAATGGCGGGCTAAATACCACGGGCCAAACATAAGAAACCCCACGTGAGTGCGCTTCACTGCCTTGAAGTGAGTGAACTGGGGTTCTGCATCTTATGAACGGGTAACCTGTGGGTAGACCGCACCTCCTGGATGGTGACCTGTGGGTCCGCACCTTTTGAACCATTCACCTGCGAGCCTCTTAATTTCCATCATTTTGAGAGCCTGAACAAACCATTGCCACTTGAGTGAGTTTCCATCAAGTACAACACCTGTATCATAGAGCCATACCAGACTCATAATGCCAACAAGTGGGGTAGGGACTAACCAGATTGAACTAATATTAACACCACCATTTTGATTACTATAGTCCCAACCACGCTGCGACAGGGACTAATAATAAGATCTGAGAACCTAATGATTAACATTTTCGTATGTATCATGTTCAAAATTTAACTTCCTATTTTGGAAATTTTGCATGCTCGTTTGAAGTCTTGTAAACCACTTTTCATTATTCTTCCTCAATTTTATCTTGGAAATAGTTTCACTTGCTAAATTTTTTGATAAGCCATTAACTCTAATAATTTTTTGTTTATTTAAAAATTTTGAAATCTTAACAGAAATGTATATATTTTAGTTCTTGAATTAAATTTAAGAATATAAATTCTTATTAATAAGTACATATATTTTATATTCATTAAACAACTCAATTTATATTAAACATTTTATTTATTACATTTAAATAAAGGAATACAAAATTATAAATATAGATTTATAAATAAATAATTTATTTTGTATATAGAAATATTACATCAGATTTTTTTTTTTTAGATCTATCAAGCATTGAGAGGGATGAAATCTCTTGACATGTTTTGTAATAAAAAATGAGATTTTCACTTTGAGATAATTGATAGACAGGGAGTTATGGTGCAACCTAACTTGTGGAAGAAATGACCTTTGCCCATATAATTTCAAGCAAGATTGTGATTTTTTGTTGTTTAAAATACATTTTTGAATGTATAAATGATTCAACACCTTGATACCCTTGGGCACTCTAATCAACTTAAACTCAAATTTCTAAAAGTTTTTAGAAGGTTTTGGGAAAAATGCCCTAAAAATAGTCATTTCCTCTATGAGCAAGACTCTGTGGGAAAAGTTGTTTATCAAATTGTTTTATTATTAAGTAATTTAAAAATTAAAATTCAAAATTCACTTTTTGATTTTTATGAGTTACTAGTTATAAGATTTCATTTTATTTTATACATATTTAAAATTAAATATAATATATTTGTAGATTTGAGAATATAGTTTTTTTAATATACTTTTTCCATTAGTTTCCCTAATTCTTCAATTTCAATATACAATCTAGTTTCTGATTGAATTTTACTATTACTAGTTTGGAAAATCAATTCATCATCTTTAACATTAATTTGCAAGTTACATTTTATCTCAGGTTCTGCAATTTTACTGCTTGAACATTTATCTTCCTTATTTGCAACTTGATTAGATTCAGGTTCCATCAACATTCTTTCTATAAATTATAATTCTTCTTGACATTTCATAAGCATTTTATGGTCACTTTCAGAAATAGATTGGTCTTCATCCTTGTATGGAACAAAATTAGTGTTTTGTTCATCATTTGTAACACATCCTGCATCCACACACCAAATTTTATATTTAAAACCATAAGGATTTATAGTATCAATAGATGATTATGTCCTCAAGTCTTTAAGATGATCTTCTACACAATCCTCTTTCTCATCATTTTCTTTGCTTAAGATTGATCCTTGTTTACGCTAACAAATGAAAATTTCTTTCTCATCATCCTTGCAAAGAATTCATCCTTACACTGGTTCACAAATGCATACATCATCTCAATTATCAAGAGTTTTTTCACTTCCCTTAATAAAACTTTCAATTTGTGCTTTTGTCTTCTTGCAATCAACTACTAGATTGGTCATCTAGATGTCATCTTGATTATCCATCCATGTTTTTGATTCTCTAAAAACTCCATCAACACATTAAGTCGTTCCTTAGAATCAACAATATATTTTTCTAACTCTTCATCATTTACGCCAACTGCTATGGCATTACTATGGTTTTTATTTGAATTTTTCAAATGACTATCCATAGTCACATTCCTTCTCCTTTCACAAACTTCACCTTGTTCACATAACACCTTTCCAAGTTACTTCCTCTAAACTTGGGCAATGTTTCATTCCACTTGAAACTTCTTTTTTAATGCTCCTCCTTTTAAACAGTAGATAGATTAATATTTCATGCTTCTGATGGAATTTCTTCAACACGGGTGCAGGTTTCTTTAGGTTATGATACCAAAATGATGGCGTAGACTATAGGGCCTTCACTTAAAAATTGACAAACACAGAAAAATGCACACATCTAATTCACTCCAAAAATAAAATAAATTCGTTAAAGAATAAAATACTTACAAGAGAACTATTGGCCTAATAATTTTCCTCTCATTCCTCGATCTCATTCACACACACCCCTTCACATGAATCACTGATTTATACGAATGGATCTAAACCCAAAGTTGGTTCTAGATCATAAAATAATTCATATAATTTCTCTTTAGATCCTCCCATGATCCATAAAACTCTCACCTAATCCCTTATCTCTAGATGAGATCTAAGTGACCCTCAAATGTCTTTATTCTTCCCAAATATTCTCGAACTCTCTCCTATTTACAATAATTCTCATTCTCTCCTAAAATTATAGGAAAATACAATAAATAATTAAATATTAACTTAGGGAACCAACTACCTTTGTAAAATTCAACCCTAGTTTAGATTCTTCTACATCATCTGATTGCATAAACTTTGGTATCAGAGCTTTGGATTCTATGGTTTTGCTACTTCAAACAAGACATCTTAGAATTTTCGCTATAAATTTTTTTCTACAGGTCTTCAGAAACTAAAATTTCAATCATGTGGAGAAGAAATATTGGTGAACTTCATGTAAAAATTTTAGACCCTGGTTAGCTATAGTTTCTAAGATATGGTCCAAATAAGTTTGGGTTTTTGCATGCTCCATAATTCAGTCTCAAACAAGTGACCTAGGGAAAATCATCATAACTTCCTCTATGAGCATCGGATTTAAATTTCATAAAATGTGAATGAAATTTCACGAAATATAGTTTTTCGTATATAATTTTAAGGGCTGAAGGTTGAAATATTGACAAGTGGAATTCTATACAATTTCACTCTACTAAACTAGTCCTTAATCATGCCATATTGGGAGATTGGGTGTAACTTTATCTTGAGGAATGCAATATTGGTCTGAATTATGGTGTTGGAAAGAAGACTCAGAGGGATACCCACGATTAAATTTCATACCTTGGAGAGCTGAAATTACAAAGATATAACAATTTTGATCTTGAGCTTAGAAAAGAAATAAAAAGATATCAGTATTTGGTTCTAAAATGTCTCTCAAAACAAAAGGATTATACACCCATTAAGACCTCATAAACCTCTACTATGATGCATGAAGAGGAATAATTGCAACATGATATATGAAAATTACGGGGCCATTGCAATGGATTTCACTCTCACAAAGAGCAACTAAAGATGAACTAAAAGGGGACATGGATGGTTTACATGCGTAAATAAATGGCAACATGGATGGTAGAAAAAGTGACATGAATGGTTTAAAAGTAGACATGGAAGGTTTGGAAAAGTTTCTAGAATAAATTCTTCCTAGTAGTGAGAAGGTATTTCATAAAAGTCATGAACAGAACAAACAGAATGCGAATCATGATGTTAGAGACTCCAACTTTGGGATGAATACCAACCATATTCCAAAGATTGATATGGATAAGTTTGATGGCAAGGATCGAGTAACGTGGATAATAAAAATGGAGAAATTATTTGATATACATGATGTGTCATACACACAAAAGGTGTACATTGCATCTTTATATTTAGAATAAAGTTAGTTTATGTTGTATCGATGACTTTGTTCTCATAAATAAATTCTCTTGGACAATCTTTACAGAAGAATTAGTATCAAATTATGAGGATACAAAGATAAATACATTCTTTATCCAATTTATAAATCTCAAACAAAAAGGTTAAATGGAGGAGCACATTGAGCACTTCCAAAGATTGAATACCAAGATACATGATATTCCATAGGAGCTTAGGATTGATGTCTTCATTGGTACTTTACAAGATAAAAACCAACATGATGTTCGCCTTTCAGGAACCTATTTCATTGGATAAGGAATTCATGGTGGAAATAAAAATTGAAAGAAAAATTACGGAAACAAGGAAGTATAACACTCACAAATATAAAGATGGAAGTTTTGTTGCTCCTAGCCTCCCACGACCTACAATGTTGACACCACAACAATTAGAGGAAAAAAGAGAAAAGGGGCTTTGTTACAGTTGTGCTAGCAAATACACCAAGGGTCATAAGTGTGCTGAGAAGAATCTATTTTACATAGATTGTGAAGAGGAGGAAGAAAAGGAACAAGAAACATCAAAGGAAGAGGATATACACCAAGAACCAATCACAGAGAAAGAAGAAATGAATCTAAGCATATCTTGTAGTGCATTGGCAGGAATTACCACTCCTCAAACTCTTAAGGTAGAAGGATATATCAAGAAAAAAAGTTAATAGTGTTGATATATTATGGTAGTACCCATAATTTTTTTCATTTTAAGATAGCCAAAGAATTTAGTTGCTTTCTATATCTAACACCAGAGTGTCAAGTTATGGTTGCAAATGGAGGAACTATAAATTGCTTAGGGAAGTGCCATAATATCAATATAACCAAGGGGGAATATGTATTGAATAGTCCAATGCTTTCCATTCCAATTAGTGGTTTTTATGTTGTGTAAGGAGTCTAATGGTTACAATCTTTGGGGATGACAAATTTTAATTTTCAAGAATGTTTATTGAAATTTTTCTGGGAAGGAAATGAAATTTAATTAAGGGGCATCATAGGGAAAAAATGGAAGATAATCAACTCTAATGGAATGATAAATATTTTTAAGAAAGAAAAATGAGACGCATTGCACAATTATGCTCACTAGATGTTGAAACATTGAAATCAATTGTTTCTCTAGATCTACAAAGAATCTTGGACAATCATTCCAAGGTATTTGAGACTCCCACATTCCTCCCACCTATTCGTGATCATGATCATGCTATTCACTTATTTATAGGAAGTATTCCTCCAAACATCATACCTTATAGATATCCCTATGCCCAAAAAAGTGAAATTGAACATATGGTTGTAGAAATGCTAGAGGCAAGTATAATTCAACCTAGCCAAAGTTCTTTCTCTACTCCAGTAGTATTGGTACACAAGAAGGATGGATCATGGCGTATGTGTTTGGATTATAGGGAGCTCAACGAGCTCATTATTAAAGATAAATTTCCCATTCCTATCATTGATGAAATGTTGGGTGACTTACATGGAGAAATTTACTTCACCAAGTTAGATATTCATTCAGGATATCATCAAATTAGAATTAATATAGAAGACATTCTGAAAACAACATTCATAACTCATGAAGGTCATTATGAAGTTTTGGTCATGCCTTTTGGCCTTACTAATGCACCTTCCACATTTCAAGGTTTGATGAATTCCATTTTCAAACCCTTTCTTAGAAATTTTATGTTAGTATTTTTTAACGATATACTAATACACACAAGTCTTGGAAGGATCATGTTAAACATGTTGACAGGGTGATCAAACTATTGGAGGATAAACAAGTGTATGCAAAAACCTCCAAATGTTTCTTTGGGGTATATGAGGTGGAACATTTGGGCCATATTGTATCTCATGAGGGTGTTAAGGTAGATCCTAACAAAAGCAAAGCCGTCAAGGAATGGAAATTCCCCACAACCCTAAAGAATCTTCGAGGATTCCTTATATTGACAGGCATATTATCGCAAGTCTTTTAAGAATTTTGGGAAAATAGCAGCACCTCTAACAATATTACTAAAGAAAGATGCATTTTTTGGATTCCAGAAGCACCTAATTCCTTTGAACATATTAAAGAGGTAATGTGCCAAGCTCCATTTTTAGCTACACTTGAGTTCACAAAAACTTTTATGGTGGAATTATGATGCCTCGGGAAATGGAATTAATGTTCTATTAATGCAAGAAGGAAGAACCATTTCTTCTGAAATTCATCCAATCAAGGGAAAGTATTTACACAAACCTATTTATGAGAAGGAAATATTGGCAATACCACATGCCCTCAAGAAATGATGTCTTTACCTAATGGGAAGAAACTTCAAGCTAAAAACAAATCATGATAGTATTTAATACTTTTTTTAACAAATATTATATTTAGAAGAACAACAAAAATGGGTCACTAAGATGTTGCCTTATGACTTTGAAATCATCTACAAAATAGGGAAGAAAAATGTTGTTGCAGTAGCACTCTCAAGAAGGGATGAGGATGTGGAAGAATTACTCTATTGCATTTCTACTATCCAACTTGATTGAATAAATAAAGAAAGGGAGGAATGGAAGAATTATGAAGAGGTGTGGAAACTCATTCAAATTTTGTAGCAAGATCCTAATGCATTTGATACAATTATCTGGAAAATTGACTCATTATGGTACAAAGATCGCTTATATCTATGTAATAATTCCCAACTGAAACAAAAGATTCTTTTGCAATTGCACACCTCTCCTTTAGGAGGGAAATAATGAGTTTAAAAACTTACCATAGGGTCAAGAAGGATTTTTTTGGGATGGTCTTAAATATGATATTCAGAGGTTTATGGAAGAATGTTTGGTTTTCCAAAAAAATAAAGTTGAGACAATTAAGACCCCAGGTCTATTACAACCATTAGACATTCCAATTCAGTGTTAGGAGGAGGTACAAATGGATTTTATCACAGGTTTACCCAAGTCCAAAGGAAAGAGTGTCATCATGGTGGTAGTTGATAGACTTACCAAGTATGCACACTTTTGTGTATTATCTCACCCTTTTAAGGACAATACAATTTCTACTGCATTTATGGAAATAATTAAAAAGATACATGGAAACCCAAAAATTATTGTAAGTGATAGAAATCCCATTTTTAATGGAAATTTTTGGATGAAATTATTTTCTTTTCTTGGTAATCAATTAACTCATAGCTTATCTTATCATCCTCAATATAATAGGCAAACTAAGATATTGAATAAACGTTTGGAAGGATATCTTCGTTGCTTTGTATTTGATAAAGAAACATAATGAGTCAAGTGGTTACGTATGGCTAAATGGTGGTATAACACTTCCTTCCATATTGTAGAAAAAATTCAAAAATAACCCCATTCATGGCACTTTATGGATATCATCCACTATCCATCACATCATCTTTAAGATAAAATTGTAAGGTTCAAGCAGTGGAAGATCACATCGAGCATCAAAAACAATTTCTTCAATTCTTAAAGTATAACCTCACTATCATGTAGGATCAAATGAAAAAACACGTGGATCAACATTGCAATGAAAGAAGTTTTAACATAGGAGATTGGGTATTTTTACAGCTACAACCATACAAAAAAATGTCCCTGAAGAAAGCTAAGAAGGATAATAAATTAATTACCCAAGTACTATGGTCCTTACAAGGTGTTACAAAAGATTGGTACTATGGCATACAAAATTAGAGTTGCCTACATCTTCCTGAGTACACCTAATTTGCCATGTTTCATGCTTAAAGAAGGTTAATGATGACAAGCTTTTAGTTCAAACAATATTTCCGAAACTTAGCAAGGAAGGAAAAAACATATTGGAGCTTGGATCAAGCATAAAGAAAAGAACTCAACAACTACAACATCGATCAATTTCAGAGTATCTCATTAAGTTAAAGAACTTACTTGTTGAATATTCCACATGGGAGGATGATAATTTTATACAGAAGCATCCAAATCTACTCAAGAATTGAGGAGAATTTCTTTTTAGAAGGAGAGGATCATGTTAGGTCCTTATAATACTAGTGTAGTGTTGTCTAGGAAATCCTCTTTGTAGACAAAGACGATCCTTCTAGACCAATGAGTGCGACTAGCAACCTACGTGATAATATACTGGACACTTTCCTAAGTTACAATTGAAAAGAGAGGCGAGGAAGATGGACTGCTTCATTTTGATGCTATCACATCTTCCTTTCTTGAATACCTTGAATCACCTATGCCATGGGCTTGTTCTTACTTATTACAATGTTTATGCACTTGCACAAGAGATCAAGACACAACAAGGCATGCAAATACACATAGCATATTCAAAAGTAACCTACTTAATAGATCAAGGAGGGTTAAGAAAAATGATACATAAAGATACACATTTGTGGAAAATGAACCAGCAGTTGTATATTAATAGTATAAAGGAGGAAGCATACAACCAAGCCTTGATGTCAATAAGCTCTCCTTGAATGAATTTCCAAGTCCAAGCTAAGCTCTCCAAGCACTCCTTCTCCAAGCTAAATGAGTAGCATATATGATCCAAAATGGATCTAAGATAGACTTCTAAGTCTAAAGTGTTCCTCACAGTGGAAAATGAAAGTCCAAGGATGCTCTTGGAAATAGTCCCATTGCATAGATCTTCTCATTATGAATCTATTACAACTTGAATGGGCTAAAATGGACTTTGGATGATGAATTTATCGCAGAAAGAAGATTGCCTTTGTCCTTTGAAGAAGGAGGCAAATTATTATAAAAATGGCCTAAAAGGCTCATTGAGGAAATCGCATCGCAAAAGGTGAAAGTGAAGGACTTAACACAAGGGCAGAAAGAAACCCTAATCAGCGATCTCTGATATATCGGCTCGGAGGTAGGTTTCATCCGATATTGGGACCCCATGCAGAGCAATACGCGATTGAATCGGAAATGAACGATTGGAGGAGCACAGGCATATACCTTGCCGATGTGATATGTGAGGTGTGATATCGACGATTGGCAGATCAGCGGACCGACGATCGGCATGGTTAAGGGGAAGACCCCCGGGCCCATTGCGATTGCGAGGTGTGATATAACGGCGGGGCCAATAACGATATGCTGATATCAGTGATCAGTGATCAATGATCCCTGATACAAGGGCCATTGACAAGCGATATGTGATTGAGATATGTCGATGAATCGTAGATTTGATGGGTTTATAAACCCTATTTCATAAGTTTTGGAATCCAGGAATGCGGTATTTCTTTGCATTTCCTATGTATCGGGTTTTTTTGACCATTTCGCTATGCGATTGCGATAAGAGATATTTGGATGGACCCGATAGGTTTTTAGGGGCGATTCAATAATATCTGAAGTTTTATTAAATTCTCCATGAGGCGTTTTCCTGTGTATTTCTATTATTTTTCCGTCATGACTAGAGGAAGGAAAAACGATCGAGTTTACCCACGCCGACGATTCCTTTCCATTGTAAACAGATTCTTGTGGTGAACAGTTGGGTTTTCCATAATGGAGGACTATAACTAATGTGTTACAAATTCATAGAGTGCACAATTGTAGAAGATTTCTAAGAGAGTGCAGAGAGTTTTGGAGTCGCTTGGAGGTCAAGTGAAAACCAGAGAGCTTAGAGAAGGCAGAGCCATAGCCAAGAGTAGAAGCAGAGGCCGACAGAGGTTAGAGGCAGTTGCAGAGAATAGATCCAACATTCATTCTCAAGCTTCCAATAGTCAAGGTGACTGTAGGGGACCATTGAATCCATTGAGATGGAGTTCAGAAAATCCTGAAGACTTCTAAGAGCCATGGAGCAGTAATGAAGCTTCAGAACAGCAAAGAGATCAAATGATCCAACTATTGCTGGTGTTCATAGTGTATTGAAGATATAAGAAGGCATTCCAGAGACAGCGAGAGAATTCTGAGGGAGTTGGTGCAAGATATAGCTAAAGATAGCTCAGAGTGCTAAGCAAAGGAGTCTAGTCCAGAGAAGCCTAGATCTATTTGCAGAGTATGGACAACCAGCGGGACAAGATGGTATTCTAAACCCATAGGTTCAGTTGTAAACCAATGGAGTTGAGCATGGATCTTGTAAAATAATTTATGCCATAATCCTAGAGAGCCTAGTTGAGTTCACTAGAGCTCAAGGAGACGTAGCCCAAGAATATTGGGTGAACTCCATATTATATTGCTATTATGTGTGATGCTTATTTGTTGCATTGTTTCACTATTATATTTTTTTATATTAGTTTAAGAAAATCAACTTAAAGAGAATAACCAGTTTAAAAACAAACACAAGCATACACCTATTTTCAAGCACTTTTTAATTCCACAATTGGTTAATCATAACGTCTTGGAAATATATAAGCTTTGGAGTGGGAGATGTTCTTGTAAGCTTGACAAGAAGCCTTTAGTGCCCCATTTCAGATCAGGTGGTATTAGAGCTTGAGATTGATTAACCCCACCTTCAGGAAGGTGATATCAAGGCTGGTTATACCAGAGCAAGTGGTATCATATCAGAATGCTTGATTGACAGAGTAAAGGATTGCTTGTCAAAAAGGTGTTTGGGCAGTGAAGGATTGATTGTCTAATTGATTGTATGTTTGTTTGCAGACTAACTATTGTTTGAGTTTGCAGAGGTGAAGGGAAAGCTATTTTTAGCTGAGTCCAGGAGAGGACAATAAGGAAGAAGGGCTGAAGTCATTCTTCTTATCCCAAAGGACCTCGAAGAAATCCTTGAAGCACAAGAGGTTTGTTGCAAAAGGTTTCTTGAATAAGCTCTTTGTTAATCTTGTTTGAAGTTCTTTTGTTCATTGGTATAATGACAAATTCTACAAGTGAGTCCTCAAAATCTTCTTTCTTCACAAGATTCTTTGATGAAGACATGAAGCAAGACTTACTCATCATGATGGACACAGTGAGAGAAATGTATGAGGATGGAAGGAAGAGAAACATACTTAGAGAGCAGTTGAATTCCGTGGAAGAAGAGAAGCAGTTTCTTTCTGACAAATTGTAGGAAATGGAGAGGCAACTTCATATTGAAAATATGAACCTAAAAAGGATGCATGAGTTGGAGACACAACTCTTTGTTTCCAAAGAATCCTTAGTCAAGTATCAGCTTGAAGAAGAGATAAACAATTCCTATTTGTCTTCAAATTCTTCTAAAAATGCTTATATTGGTTCTTTTGAAAAACATGCCAGAGGCATAGGTTACAAGTTAATGTCCAAGATGGGATATGAAGGAAAAGGCTTGGGTAAACATGCATAGGGTATTTTTGAGCCAATAATGGTTGAGGAAAGGCCTAAGTATTTGGGTCTTGGCTATGGACAGTCTTACGGAGAAAGTTTCAAAGCTGCCATGAAGACCATTGAAGCAACTCCAAGAAGAAGTTTCATTGCAGGTCTTCTACCTCAAGATTGTGAAGAATGTATTCTTGGGGAATGCAATAGTGTGAAGCATACTTTGTAGAAGGAAGGTGTATATCAGCATACACTTGAACCAGAGAGTTGTGGAAACTCTAAAAGCCTTGAAGAGATTGATGGTGTTCCAAGGGGATCCACTTCTTTATTCAATTCAGATCCTCATGAAGGCAATAAAGGTGGAAGAGAATGGTAAAAATTTGGTTCTAGTCATATTCCTTTTGATTATGTTTAGCATGGTGAATTTCCATATAAGGATGGGAAAAGAATTGCATGTTCCTTTTGTGGTTTGGTTAACCATAATGTTTCTAGATGTTGGAAGAGAATGGCCACATACAAGAAACTTTTGAAGGAAAGGAAGCAAGAAGCCAAAGGTCCACTAGGCAAGGCAAATCATGCTGTCAGGAGGATACACATGTGTTGCACTTACTGCCATAAGCAAGGCCATGTTGCTGCAAAATGTTGGACTTTGAATCCAACAATGCTTCCACGAAACTTGAAGAAGGTGGAAAGAGATAATGGCAGGAACGGAAAGAAAATTTCCATGAATGATGTGTTTTAGGATGGTTCACATGTTAATGTTGATGTGTAGACAAAGGAAGCACCATTGAAATGAGTTGGTAAGAAATGGTTAGAGTTCTTATCCAATTAAGATTGCATGTCTATTGATGCATCTATTTGCATTTCTTTGTTAATGGAATGCAAGATGTAGGGTTTTACCAAGAAGGTGAATGGAAGAAGTTGAGTAGGAGACTCACTTTATTGCTACAACATTATATTCATTTTAGCTTTGAAAGTACAATGTGCTTAAGTGAAAGTTGAAAGGATGAAATGCATGCATGAGAATGATGTGCATGAACACAGGGATGATGATGATTTCCTTGTATTTGAACATGTATGTGTAATTAAATTAAAGGGTTGATTGCTTTGTTTTAAACATGCATGTAATATTGACTTGAGAAAAGTTGATTTGGTCTCCAAGATGGAGATAATGATGAAGTGTTTCATCTTTGAAAAAGCATGTAGAAAGAGATGTAAACACATGCTTGACTTGAAGGGTCATTTGTTTTAAAGGCATGTTTTGTGGGCTTGTTATCTAGTCCATCATTTGTATGCAGATGTAAAGACATGGAGGTGTTCACAAGATGTGAAATCTGTTTCTTTTGTTGAAGCAGGAGTTTAGGCCATCTAGTTGTTGTCTGTATTCTTGTTGTTGTTAACAGTTGTTGCTGGCAGTATGTCAAATAGGTACAAATTAATTTTTTTTGAAGCAGATGTAACTTCACATTTGTTTGAGCCACCTTGAATCAATGATCAAGGAAGAGAAGTTTAAACTACCTTCTGTAAACTTCTCAGTAGGAGTTTTGCATGAAGTCAAGGAGGAAGACAGTTCTTCTCAAGAGGACTAGCACATCCAGGAAGGAAAGTCATCAAAGGCTTTGGTTTAGAGGCACTATGTAGAGGAAAGTGTACGGAGGCTGAAAGAAGAGGGTGGGGTACTCTCATTTATTGTTCAGATCAGTATGTTAGTCTTTTGGAGACCAAAAGTTCTTTTAGTGGGAAGGAGTGATCCAAAATGGATCTAAGATAGACTTCTAAGCCTAAAGTGTTCCTCATATAGGAAAATGAAAGTCCAAGGATGCTCTTGGAAATAGTCCCATTACATAGATCTTCTCATTCTGGATGTACTTCAACTTGAATGGGCTAAACTGGACTTTGGATGATGAAGTTATCGCAGAAAGAAGATTGCCTTTGTCCTTTGAAAAAGGAGACAAATTCCTATAAAAAGGGCCTAAAAGGCTCATTGAGGAAATCAAATCACAAAAGGCCAAAGGGAAGGACTTAATGCAAGGGCGGAAAGAAACCCCAATCAACGATCTCCGATATATTGGGTCGGAGGTATGCTGCATCCGATATCGGAACCCCAGGCAGAGAAATATGCAATTGAATCGGTGATCAGGGTGATTGGCAATCGAAGGAGCAAAGGTATAGACCTCGCCGATGCGATACAGGAGGTGTGATATCAGCGATCGGTAGATCGGTGGACCGGTGATTGGCATGGTCAAAGGGAATACCCACAGGGTTGTTGCAATTGTGAGGTGCGATATAGTGATGGAGCTGATAGCGATATGCTGATATCGGCGATTGGTGATTGATGATCCCCGATACAAGGGCTACTGACATGCGATATATGATTGCAATATGTCGATGAATCAAGGACCCGATGGGTTTATAGACCCAATTTCATAAGTTTTGAAATCCAAGAATGTAGGATTTCTTTGTATTTCCTATGTATTGGGTTTTTTCTACCATTTCACTATGCGATTGCGATAAGTGATATTTGGATGGACTTGATAGGCTTTTAGGGGCGATTCAATAATATTTGAAGTTTGATTAAACGCTCCATGAGGTGTTTTCCTGTGTATTTCTATTATTTGGCTGTCACGGCTAGAGGAAGGAAAAACGACCGAGTTTCCCCACGCCGGCGATTCCTTTCCATTGTAAACCAATTCTTGTGGTGAATAGTCAGGTTTTCCATGATGGAGGACTATAACCGATGTGTTACAAATGCATAAAGCACATAATTGAAGAAGATTGATGAGAGAGCACAAAGAGTTTTGGAGTCGCTTGGAGGTCAAGAAAAAACCAGAGAGCTAAGAGAAGCCAAAGCTAGAGCCAGAGAGCCAGAGCCAGAGCCAAGAGCAGAAGTAGAGGCCGACAGAGGTTGGAGGCAGTTGCAGAGAATTGAGCCAACGTTCATTCTCAAGGTTCCAATAGTTGAGGTGACTGTAGGGGACCACTGAATCCATTGACATGGAGTTCAAAAAATCTCGAAGACTTCTAAGAGCCATGGAGCAGTAATGAATCTTAAAAATAGCAAAGAGATCAAATGATCCAACTGTTGCTTATGTTTAGAGTGTGCTAAATATAGAAGAAGGAATTCCAGAGACAACGAGAGAATTCTGAGGGAGTTGGTGTAAGCTAGAGCTCAAGACAACTTAGAGCATTGATTGGAGCCTAGTCCAGAGAAGCCTAGATCTTTCTGCAAAGTATGGACAACTAATGGGACAAAATGGTATTCTAAACCCATAGGTTTAGTTGTAAATGGAGTTGAGCATGGAGTTTATAAAATAATTTATGCCATAATCCCAGAGAACCTAGTGAGTTGACTAGAGCTTAAGGAGACATAGCCCAAGAGGTTTGGGTGAACTCCATATTATATTGTTGCTATGTGTGATGCTTATTTGCTTCACTATTTCATTGTTATATGTTTTTATATCAGTTTAAGAAAATCAACTTAAAGCACAAAATCCAGTTTAAAAACAAACACAAGCATACACCTATTTTCAAGCACTTTTTAATTCCACAATTGGTTAATCATAAGGTCTTGGAAATATATAAGCTTTGGAGTGGGAGAGGTTCTTGTAAGCTTGAAAAGAAGGCTTTAGTGCCCCATTTCAGATCAATAAGGCACAATCTTAGCATAAGGGTGTAAATAGACGAAGACCAACCATTTGGGAATGGGAGAGGATGAATATATAGGCAGGGAAAGGGGGTGAGGATCTCTCCAAAGATATGAGTAGGCCCTCATCTCAAGGAGGTAACTCATAGGGATAATATCAAGAGGCCATGTTGGGAGAACTTGACCTTATCTATGCTGAACAACCTCCAGCTCGTCGCTCTCAAAGCTTCTAGATCACAAATCTTCTCATCCTTTGCTGGAAAATTTCCTTTTAGGGATCATCGCAAGTATACGAGCAAACAAAGGGATGGCATCATGGGTCTGGTATAGTGTAACAAGCGACCATTGCAGTTTTTAGTATCATAAGGACAATGATTCTTAAATTAGGGTTTTAGAGCTATTTTCTTCAGGGGAAGTTCAAGGCATTTTCCAATCAATGTTTTAGGGAGGATTTGAGCTACATATATGAATGAATCCACTGCATGATGGTCATTTTTCAGGAAATTTGGGGTATTTTATAGGGAAGTGTGAGAGGTGTGACTAAGTTTGTGTAACAGATGAACCCTAAAGCATGAAGGAAAAATGAGGAGCTATGGCTGAGATGATTTACGATCCTCTGCAAGGATGAGAATGAAAATTGTCAGGAGACCTGCAAATCAAGGATGCATATACATATACATATCTAATATCAAACATGAATCCATGGTATGGACGCAACCATCCAGATAATAAGGAATATATGAAAAGATCCATGGCATGGGTGTAACCATCTAAATGAGAAGGATTATCTGTAAACCTAAGATCCAAGGTATGGATGCAACAATCCAATAGAGAAGGATCATCATAAAGAAAAAAGTCCCACAATAAGGTCACAACCATCGGTATAACAGAGACATGTGTACAATCATGAATAACACATAACTACACATAGCTTGAATCATATCAAACAGGACTGAGGGTCTTGCGCTCCATCCCAACCCAATCAAAGTATGAATTCTAACATGTGAATGAATGTGTCGAAGTCGAACATGCTAGAAAACTACCTGATAATCGGCCAATGATGTGGACTGTTAACAGGCACAAGAGAAACCACTAATAATGACAATGACTCTCAAGGTACGATAGTACAATCCGTGAATATGAAAATGAAGTTGAAGTTGAACATTCATGGAATCATCTGATCAAAGGCCAATAATGAAAACCTGTCATCAGATACGAATAAATTTCCATTAAGGCATGCATGCTCTAAGGTACTGAAGGGAAGTTTCTAAGTCATCTTCCTGGATAATGAGGTGAAGTCGATAGGCAGTGATTCGTCGAAGGAGAGCCATGATGAGTCCCCCATCATCGATATGAAACAAGGAATAAAGTGGAATGAAGTGAATAAGATCCAAGACTATAATAATGGGTCACATAATGTATAGGTAAATAACTGTAGATATGACTTCTTTTGAACACTGGCGACATGACTTCGGAGTGTGGCAACATTTGACTCATAGGACTAAAGGTCATGATGACGAAAGTGAATATTCATATGAGAGGAAAGTATGGATCACCCAAACCCGGGAGGACAGGTGACTGAGTGAGGATATTCGAAACCCAACATGAGAGGCAGAAGAGTGTCATGCTCAAGAGCGACATGATTCATATACAAAGGATGTTTCATTTTCATTTTTCCCCGCTATTTTCAGCGAGTACCCCAATTATTTTTAGCACAATATTGAAGGGGATAAAATATGATTTTCATGTAAGTTCATTCTTCGAATGAATCCATCCTAGTAATTTATTACGAGACCTAGGAAGGAGAAGCTCGGCCCCATCATGGTGATGAGTCTTTCAAATTATAACGAGTCTAATGTAAGAATAAATCAGTATCATTTTCATATTTAGAGAGTTTGAGAAAGAGATGAAAAAGAAAACTCCATCATGTCCCTTTTCGTAATTTTTCCCTCAAACTTGAAAAGGCAGAAAACAATATTCGAGAGAACCTCTTAACCATATCGATTAAGGTGTACCTTTTTCATAAATAGTCAATCTCAGCCCAAGAAAGGGGTAAACATATACTGAGATGATGAAAATTCATTTAATTTAACGAGTTTGAAAAGGCAGTACTTGACGATCTTTTCATGTTTTGAGAGTCAGAAAAGAGCTTAAAGTTGATCTAGGGGGGTTCCTTTTTCATTTGTTTTTAAGGAGTCTGAAAAAGAGAGAAAACGAAAACTAGTTGAATCAGTCAATAATAATCATTGTGTCCACCATAAAGTACCTGTAGCTACACAAGAATAACCACCGTTCACCTAAAAATAGAAGGAAAAAGGGTAAAATAAACTCTCAAAAATTATTGCAATGAAATGGTAAAAATATTTTAACTTGTAGTCTATTTATAAGTTTTAATTTCATTTTTTTCCATTATTTTATTAATATTTTGTTATTTTTCTAAATATCAATGATTTTTTGTCTAGGCAATCCTCTTTTCCGATAGAGACTATCCCTCTAGCCCAATGAGTGGGACTAGAAACCTACGTGACAATCTACTGGACACTTTCCTAAGTTACAATTGAAAAGAGAGACAAGGAAGATGGCCTACCTCGTTTTGATGCTATCACATCTTCCTTTGTTGAAGACCATGAATCACCCACATCACAAGTTTGTTCCTTCTTCTTATAGAGTTTATTCACCTACACAAGAGATCAAGGCACAACAAGGCATGAAAATATAAATAGCATATTCAAAAGTAACCTACTTAATAGATCAAGGAACATTAAGACAAATGATACATAAACATACACATGTTTGGAAAGTGAACCAGTAGTTGTATATTAATAGAACAAATGAGCAAGCATACAATAAAGCTTTGATGTCAATGGGCTCTCCTTGAATGAATGTCCAAGTACAAGCTAAGCTCTCCATGCACTCCTTCTTCAAGCCAAATGAGTAGCATATAGGCACAATCTTAACATAAGGGCGCAAATAGATAAAGAGAAACCATTTGGGAATGGGAGAGGATGAATATATAGGTAGGGAAAGGGAGTTAAGATTTCTCCAAAGATAGGAGTATGCCCCCATCTCAAGGAGGCAACCCATAGGGATAATATCAAGAGGCCAAGTTGGGAGAACTAGACCTCATCTATGTTGAAAAACCTCCAGCTTGTCGCTCTGGAAGCTTCTAGATCACGAACCTTCTCATCCTTTTTTGGAAAATTTCCTTTTAGGGATCATTGGAGGTATACACATAAAAAAAGTGATGGCATAATGGGTTTTATATAGTGCAACAGGTGACCATCGCGATTTTTAGTATCATAAGGTTGATTATTCTCAAATTAGAGTTTTAGAGCTATTTCCTTTAGGGGAAGCTGAAGGCATTTTCCAATCAATGTTTTAGGGAGGATCTGAGTTGAATATAGAAATGAATACACTGCATCATGGTCATGTTTCGGGCACTTTGAGGTATGTCATAGGGAAGTGTGGGAGGTGTGACAAAATACTATATAACATGTAGCCCCCTTATTATTATTGTTGTGCCTATGTATCCCCCATATTGTTATTGTTATGCTCCATAGAAGCCCACTATTGTTATTGTTGTGCCCTTACATTATTATTTTTATATAGGATCTAATTACATTGTGACCCTTTAGATGCCTATACATACCAAAGAGGTCTTTTCATTTGAATCATCCAAGAATTATTCATTTATGTGATGTAAAGGTAGTTCCCCCCTTGAAGAGGTTGTTGAGTTATGCAATGGGTATGTATTTACTCTCAATTACATTGCCTTTTTCCTCTTTCCTTATCTCTTTCATACCTTGATACGCTAACATATTGATGGATTATGATAATAAATGAATGAACTACTCTCGATTAAGATATACCCACCATAACTAACTCTTATCCTTCTTATGCAAAAAAACAACGAAAGGAACAACTGTTGTTCCCTTGAGATGGAACAACGTAAACTAACAGAGGAATAAGGCACATCAGTTTTGGTCAGGTCGGAGGATGAATCAGGAGGATCAATGCTAAATAAGAAGAATGTTAGAAGATAGAATTTAGTTGTGAATCCCTCAGGATCTCCCGATCCTAAGTGACCACATTTATCTTTTACCCTTTTTTACTATAAAAGTGAAATCTATAGGAGGAAAGGGAATGGATCAATCGATCTCTATTTATTTTCAAATTGTAATTTTAATTTATAGACTGGTGCATTTGAGGAACATGCCCGTATTGTAATGAGGATTGATTTCAATGGTTAATACATAATTTACGTTGTTGTTCATTCGTATTCACTAAAGTAGCTCAGCAATATTTGCTGGTTGCTAAGGGCCCGACTTCTAGTCAATCAAACTGCTATCCTTTGTGTTATATCTTTCTAATTCATGCAAGTTTAATTGGTTTGATGTTTTTTCATTCTCTGCTAGTTTATCTTGTTTTTTATTTTTCGATTTCCTATATTGCAGTTAGTTTACTTTCCTTTATTCTGACCTTATGTACTTTGTAGATTTTTCATTTGATTCCATTTATGCTTACTGTAGCTTAAATTGATTATTAGTTAAGGCATTGAATCTTGTTGATTACGATACGAGTGTGCTTATAGAACCAACTGAAATAGATTGGTTGAAACTACTGAACTCTTGGTTCATATCATTTCCATTTGAATTGCTTAATTGAGATTGAGTGTGATTTAGATAGAATCAACTAGAAGAGACTGGTTAATGCTACTACGCTCTTAGTTGATGTAATTGCCAATTGAATTGCTTGTTTGAGATTTGATTACAATTTCAGTTTAGGATTAAGTCTTGATGCTTAGATGTAATATTTCCGTTAATAGTTGCAATTTGAGTTTTATAAATGCATTCGTTTACTCTTGTATCAAAGGTTTATACTTCATTTTAAAAAGCATTACTCTCTAGATTTATAGCTTGCACATATTGTGTACACTTTTGGAATAAAAGGACTTTCCCTAGGTTGATAATTAATGTGAGGAAATTAGGAATTTTAAAAGACACCTTTTAGCACCCAACATTTTGGCGTTGTTGTCAGGGAGAGTGTTTCCATTTTACAAAGAGTGATGTATATTTGATAATTGCTGTTGGGAAAGAATTGGGTATTGAAAACGGGAGGTAAGAACCTACGTAACAAGCAAGTGCTTGCTCTTCCACCCGCTTTTTAGCACAATTGCCTAAAAGTGAAGTAGGTGTTTGATGTTTGTTTGTTGAGGGAGAATTGGGTATTAAAAACGGAAGGTAAGAACCTGTGTAAGGAGCAATTAATTACTGCTCCCCTGTCTACTTTCCAGCATAATTGCTAGGAATTTAAGGTAGAAATAAATGTTTGAATTTTTGCATGAATGACTAAGAAGAAAAGACCAGAAAATGATATAATCCCACATCCTAAACTTGAAAAATCTAAGGGACTAGTGACCCTTGGATGATCAACTTTTATCAACGAAATCGTAAGGAAAGCTGAGTCTCAGCCATTAGTAGGACCCTGAACCATTGTTTCTAGACACCCTACTATCTCCCTTCAGGCCATAGGATCACCATCTGTAGCCTACACTGAGGTTCACAGTAAAACCAAAGGGACTGAAAAAAGTTTTCAATATATTGAAAATTCACGATCAATTCCCTCACAAGAAGGGAATTCTTGCAACCTCCGTGAAGGAGAAGGAGAAACAGGTAAATCTAAGGTTAAACCAACAAAACCAAGATCTCCTAAGGTAGTAATTGAGCAGAGGACACCCAGTGTCCTAGATCAAGGGATTGTTGTTAAAATCATTCCTAGCTCTTCTGGACATCCTAGGAACAACTCTCTAGCTCTGGAGATCCTAGAAGGATATTGGCATATCTTTGACCAAATGGTCAATTATCGAAAAACACGCCAGACCTCTACACTATAGTATCCTATTGTTGGCACAACTGTCAATGCCCCCATGAAAGATATCCCGTTACAAAACATTCCCACCTTCCATGGACTCACTTCAGAATATCCGAATGCATTCTTGTTTGAATTTGATGTCCTATGTAGGGGTTATGATTACACGACTGACTCCCAAAGACTAAAGTTGTTTCCCTCCACTTTAAAAGGAGCATCCATACGTTGGTTTATGGGACTAGGTGGAGGCACCATTAATGATTGGGACCAAACGAAAACTGCCTTCCTTAAAAATATCAAGATTATTGCAGATCGAGAGAACTAAAAGATGAGATATTCCAAATGGTAGCAAGGCCTAGTGAAACTTTGGAAGAATATGTGGAGCATTTCCAATATAACCTCCAAAGGTCTTCTTATGCAAATCTTCCTAATAATGTTCTAAAAACCACGATGATTAAAGGGATGAAAGACCAGTGGATAGAGACACTAAATATCATGGGTAAAGGTGAAATTTATCGAGAAGACTATGCTAATATTATTGATTTGTCCATTAGGTGCTCGAGGGGCAATACAATATTGAAACTAGCTGGACGCGATGTGATCACCAGAGACACCAAAGTCTCTAGAGGAAGCGTTACTCATGCTGAAATTGACAACCTGCTGGAAGATTTCAAGACGGATATCCTAGGAACCTTGACAACAAAGTTAGATATCATGCAAGCTATGCAGAAGCAAGTCAAAGCAGAGCAAAACCTGGTTATTTTCTTTCCCTCGATGCGGAAGGAAACATAGTCATAAGGAATTCCCATTGGATATGGTATAGACCCGTGTGATATGAACTAAGGAACATGCCACAGAAAGTTGCCCATTGCTCCTAGGATTAAAAGCAATCTTCAAGGAGGCAGAGGAAGAAGTAGAACTAGTATACATGTTAAACCAACATTTCCAATGGCAAGCACGACAAACAGGTATGCCTACCGACCGATCTTCATTCTTTCAGCCTTCACAATATAATTCCTATCAATATATAGGAGCTACATGGCAGAACCAGCCACCTTTTCCTAATTGGCCACCACAAGCATTCTCCATGACATCTTGGTCCAATCAGTCAAACCTGAACAATAGTTGGCCAAATCCCTCTTACCTTCCATCATTCTAGTAGAAAAACCCATATCCATCTCAATGGTCCCCCCCCCCCCCCCCCACTTCAAAAAACCAAAACTGGCAATCAAGTTGGCAAAGACCCATGAACCAGCCAGTAGGGATAGGCCCCCTACCTCAACCCATGCTACCAACACCTTATACATTGTAGCAGAGTCAATCCAATCTATGACCACAACTCCTAGCCCAACCCAACGCAAATCCTAACAACAACCCAATCCACTTAGTACCAATCATTGAAGGTCTAGATTCGGAAAGTGAGTTGAGAGAATGTAATGAACTGAAATTGAGGTCTGGATGAATAATCATGCTAGAGGATGATAAAAATATGCAACTTGAAGAACCATATGCAAATAAGCCATTAACTATAGAGAAAACAACTCAAAGGGACAATACAGTCGAGCAGAAAAGTCATGAACATATCATTACCTCTTCTCCGCCATCCCCAGAAAGATTAATTATACCTCGCCCAATTAAATATCCTAACTTCGATCTCTTGGGAGAACTAAAAAATATTTTCATCAAAAATACCCCTCCTCCAGGCTATTCAAGACATTCCAATCTATGAAAAAACCATTAAGGAATTGTGTGCCAAAAAGTCTACGAGGAAAATAAAGCTAACACCAACTGTTTCGATCTCTTGGGAGAACTAAAAAATATTTGCATAAAAAATACCCCTCCTCCAGGCTATTCAAGACATTCCAATCTATGAAAAAACCATTAAGGAATTGTGTGCCAAAAAGTCTACGAGGAAAATAAAGCTAACACCAACTGTCCATGTAGTCGGAACTTTGTCTGATCTATTATTAGGCAAAAAGGAACCGATGAAATATGAAGATCCAAGAAACCCTATTATCACAGTACAAATAAATGGATGCTCTTTTCCCAATGTGTTAGTTAATTTAGGGGAAGCCATTAATATTCTCACAACAACAACCTATGAGAGGCTTGGCATCACAACCTTAGATCCAACTACGACCTTGCTTGAACTTGCCAATCGTTCAATTATTAAACCAGAAGGGACATTACAGGATGTGATGGTGTCTGTAGACTCTTGGGAATACCCAACACATTTTTTTATTATTAATCCTAGAAACTAGCTAGATGGACATCCTTTAATATTAGGAAGACCTTGGCTAGTGACTAAAGATGTTTATTTAAGCTGCCGAACAGGCAGTATGACTATAACTAGAGGGAATGATGTGAAGAACCTAGCTTTATACCCTCTAGCTCAGCCAAGCCTAACCATAATAAAAACTAGGAAGCAACCTGTCACATTTTTAACATAAAATATTCGATCACCATTAACTATAGCAGATGCTCTTGAATTTAAAAACCAAACAAAAGATGATATTATTAACACTTGCATTAACCACCCTACTACAATATCTAATCTAATATGTCACATGATTTAAGAAGTCCTCGATAATGAAACTGAAGAAGATAATTTAAGAGATATCAATGACCAAACAATACCAATGACCACTATCTATAATAGAAAACCTATTGAAATTGAGCCAGGGAAAATCCTTAAGATTAACAAAAACTTGAGTGATGACTAGCAGCAGAAGCTTATTCAAATCCTTAGGAAATATAAAGGGGCTTTCGCTTGGGATTACCCAAATATGAAAGGGATTGACCCTCAACTATATATGCACCACATCTACACTGGAAAGGATGCAAGACCCATTCCACAACCTCAACGTAGATTAAACCCTCACCTAAAGGATATTGTTAAAGACGAATTGCAAAAACTAATAGATGTGAATTTTATCTATCCTATATCTGACAATAAATGGGTCTCTCCACTAGTTGTGGTTCCCAAAAAGAATGGAAAATGGTGTATATGTGTCTATTACGGAGAAATCAACAAAGCAATGCAAAAATACCACTTTCCCCTTTCATTTATCGATCAGGTTCTAGATACATTGGCAGGAAAAAAATTCTTCTCCTTCCTCGATGACTTCAGTGGCTACAACCAAATCCAAATAGCCCCCGAAAACCAAGAAAAGACTACTTTCACCTACCCCTGGGGGACGTTTTCTTATAGGGTATTTCCTTTTGGATTGTGCAACACACCCACTACATTCCAGAGAGCCATACTCAGTATTTTTACAGACTTGATAAATGAGCGATTAGAGGTATACATGGACGATTTCACACCCTATGGAGATGACTTCGAGCAGGCATTACAGACATTGGAGAAAGTCCTGGAAAGATGCATTGCTACTAGGCTCTGCTTGAGCCACGAGAAATGCCCTATAATGATGACAAAGGGCCTGATACCAGGCCATTACATCTCAGCAGTTGGAATTCAGGTAGATCTAGCAAAAATATAGGTAATCCTCTTACTAGCTACCCCCTGCACTCAAATAGAGGTACGTAGTTTTTTGGGATTTTCTGGATATTATCAGAGATTTATAAAAAAATTTCACAAATTGCTGCACCATTATATGCCTTGATCGGAAATATTGATTTTATATGGACTGAAAAATGTGACATTGCCTTTACAGAATTAAAATAGCTAGTATCAACAACACCAATATTACAAGGGACGAACTGGGATATACCATTCCAGATTTCATCAAATGCATCAGATACAACCATTGGATTAGTTCTTGGCCAAGAAGAAGACAATAAACCCCACTCGATATACTACATCAGCAAAAATTTAACTCCTGTTGAGTTGAATTACACAGTAACAGAGAAGGAGTTTCTAGCTGCAATCTACGCTATTAATAAATTCAGACACTATATAACAGGATACCATGTAGTCCTGTATATTGATCACTCTGCTATAAAATATTTAGCTAATAAACCTATTACGAATGGAAGAGGGACACGATGGTTAATCCTTTTGCAAGAATTTGAGACAGCAATCAAGGATAGACCAGGAAAAGAAAATTTGGTGGCAAACTTCCTCTCCCAAGTGCCAAGAACAGAAGACGCAGTGGCGGTAGAAGACCAGTTCCCTGATGAGCACTTGTTTGTTGTGATCGTGAAAACACCATGGTACGCAGATGTGGTGAAGTACTTAGCAGTGGGAAAACTACCCAAACACCTCACCTAGAGAAATGAAATTGATAGTGCAACACAACACTCAGTTCTCCTGGATCGGAGGATACCTCTTTCACATAGGAGCCAATATTCATATCTGCAGCTGTGTCAGGGAAGACAAAATTTACAATATCTTAAAAGCTTGCCACGATGGACCTTGTGGTGGAAATTTTGCAGACCACAGGACTGGACATAAAATTTTACAGATGAGCTATTTTTGGCCCACTATTTTTAAGGACATCAAGAAATTTGTCCAGGCATGCAATAGCTGCCAAAGAATGGGCCGCCCTAGCCAATCTAACGAGATGTCCCTACACCCATAGCTAATAATCGAACCCTTTGAACGTTGGGCATTATATTTCATCAGCTCAATAAATCCATCATCTTATCAAAAATCATATATACTGGTTGCAATGGAATACGTGACTAAATGGGTGGAGGCAGTAGCGTTACCAAGAGCAATAGAGGAAACAGTAATCAATTTTCTCTTTGAAATTTTCGTGCGGTATAGTTTACCCAGAGAAATAATTATGGATGGAGGGCCACAATTTGTAGGCCATAAGATTGCTTCTACACTAAAAAATCATCACATTTTTCACAGAATCACCTCTCCATACCACCCACAGGCAAACGACTAGGTAGAGAGTACCAACAAGGTAATCAAGGCCATTCTAACAAAGACTGTTTCCTCGCATAGATGCAACTGGACTACCCGATTGTCAGAAGCCCTATAGGCATATCGCATGACTTGGAGGAATACAACATGATACTCCCCATATTAGCTAGTGTTTGGTAAGGAACCTATCTTCCCCATAGAATTTGAAATTCATACATTAAGGATAACCCAAGAAGTGGGGCTAGATTTGAATGAAGCACAGATTAATAGATTACGACAAATAAATGAATTAGATGAAATCTGACTATTGGCTCTTCAGCATACGACAATTATTCAATAACAAAGAGCAAAATGGCATGACGCCCTCATCAAGAAAAAAAGCATTCCATGAGGGCGACTGGGCACTTCTCTACGATTCCAGGTTCAAGACTTCCCGGGCAAACTCCAGAGTAGGTGGTTAGGTCCCTACGAGACAAAAGAAGTGCACGATAATGGCACCCTCACATTGGCCACCATTGATGGGTCTAGCTACTCGTTTATAGCAAATGAGCATGGGGTATGCCTCTACCACAAACCGCTTACAAGGGAATTCGTTAACCAACAGATACATGAAGATTCTACGATACAAATTCTTGCTGCAGAAGGCAACTCTTTGACAGCACTAGTTCTGTAAAAAGTTATTTTTTGAGACTTGTAAATACAATTGTTTTTTTTTCTTTTTCTATTGTTTTTATTTCTTTTGTATGATTTCCCTTCTATTGGGATGATTTCTTTTTTTGTTTCTTTTCTCTCCCTATTTTCTTTTGTTGTTCCCTATAGGGAATCGCTGATATTCCCTAAAGGGGACAACACATTTTCTGTGTGTTTTCGTTGTTCCCTACAGGGAACAGCTGTTTTTCCCTCCAAGGAACAACATTTTATGCAAGTATTTTTTTGTTGTTCCCTAAAGGGAACATCGCTTTTTTTATATATTTTCCTTTGCTATTCCCTCCAAGGAACAGTTGTTGTTCCCTCCAAGGAACAACACGTTTTTCTGAGTGATTTTTTGTTGTTTCCTCCAGGGAACAATTGCTATTCCCTAAAGGGAACAGCTGCTGTTCCCTAAAGGGAACAACAATTTTTCAAGTGTTTTTGTTATTCCCTCAAGGGAACAACACTTTGGGAGTATTTTCGAGAACAACCTTTTCTTCCGCATCTATGATCATTCCTAGCCCATCCCAACTCATTTTTTTTAATCCTCTTTATGGCATAAAGTACAATACATATATGAGGACAACAAGTATGGAGTCTATTGAAGCAGGCAAATATCCTTAATATTATTATCTCTAACAAGGCTACTTTGTGATGATTGAAAAAGAAAGGACACAATTATCTATATCACTTTATTGTCCTCATTTCTGTTATAAATGATACTGATTGATTATCTTCACCATGTTGGTTCTACTCCCTCTAGTATAATTCTCTCTGCTTATTATCAATAAGATTATGGGTATACTTTTTTTCTATTCATATGTTCAAACTTCTTTCGCCATCCCTACTCTTAAGGAGTACTAAGCCACACTCTATATATAAAATGGGGAGTGTAAAATAAATAAATAAATAAAATATATATATTATATATATATATATATATATATATATAATAATATAATAATATATAATATATAATATATATATATAATATTATATATATATATATATTATATATTATATTATATAAATAATATATATATGATGTCAATGTGTTGGAATGGTAACCAGATGAACACATTGCCATTCACTAGGAAGTAGTGAAAGTGGTCAGGCCGACTCGTGATGAGACCCCCTATCCTCCACCTGTAGATCAAAAAAATAAAATTGTTAACAATTTTATTTTTTTTATCTACAGGTGGAGGATAGGGGGTCTCATCACGAGTCGGCCTGACCACTTTCACTACTTCCTAGTGAATGGCAATGTGTTCATCTGGTTACCATTCCAACACATTGATCTCTACTCTGGGCATCATAATGCACTTCCCCAACTATACATAGAGGATCTTGGCTCCTAAGTGTTAAAAAGCAACTCTGTCAACGCTATGGACACCTGCAGGAAGCAGAAGTTCTACTTATGGTATTGAAGTTTTATTTCCTACATCAATAATTATTACAATGCCCTCTTCTTATTTTTCTATTTTTCTATGGAGAGATTATTTCCCTAACTTACCTTACCTTGAACCTTTATGCATGAGTTAATTTTTTTCTACAATCAATAACATGATTTTCAAGTGGAATAACAATGGTAAGGTATCATCTCTTACCCATGCTATCCTTTTCACTTATTGCATCACCTCACGACATATTATCACTTATTAATAATTCTCATTACATGCCTTGTTTTCATTACTCCAATATCGTTTTATGATCCCTTCATTAATATAGGTACTTTGCCGCCTTTAGTGCCCAATCCATCACCATTGTACTTCGCCACCAGAATGTCATCTTTTCGTCCATTCGATCATAGGCGAAATTTAATTTCGAGAGGGATGGAGACCTCCAGTACACTCATGCATGCACTGTCATCATTTTATTGGATTTTGTAGGATCATATGACATCCCATAATCACAGAGTGTGTGGCATTATAACAATCCTCAATTTAATGGTGTTTATTTTCATAAAAAATCACCTGACGGTGAAGTTACAACTACTCGTTGTTCCATCTCTCGGCTATTGCTCGTTGCTGTGTTTTTTCCACTGCACTAATCATTTACAGGAATAGAAAGAACTCAAGCATCACAGGAGGTAAAATAGTGCACCGAGAACCTTTAATACTGGCTATCTCCGTTGAAGCTAGGGAAATTCTAGCTCATGTAGGATGGACAACATATTTTACCAGATTTCAACCCCCCAATGAGGAAATTGCCATTGAATTTCTACAGTATCTACAGAATGGACAATCCTTGGTGAGAGGTAGAAAAATAACCATATCAAATGCTATGATAACAGAGGTGTCTAGGTTGCCGGCAGAAGGATTGGTATGGGCTGATAAGTGACTAAAGCTACACGATGCTATGGAGATTTTTAGGGATGAAGGACAAGAGCTAATCAAGAAGGGCAAAGGAATTCAACCATCTTCTCTTAGAGAGTCATGGGGAGAATTGGCATGAATTGTCTAGAACTATATTACCTGCAATGGGCATTGAGATGTGGTAAGACTGTGGCAACTCAAACTTTTAGCAGTCTTAAAACAAAAATGCTCTGTTAATTTTCCTGCACTATTGAATTCATTATTGCATGACACTGTCGAGAGGCTGAGATGGGCTCGACACCTAGAAAGAGTAGTTAGCCACCATTGTCTGATCAGGTTAATAATGAGTCACAACCTTGCCCAACAACAATCAACATGGGATGATCTCATATCGGCCCTCGAAAGAGGTGAAAACCTGCCAACACCTAACCTTGTTCCAAAAAGAAAAAGGACTACCCCTTCAGGAAGCAGACATCACAAGTGTAGATGATCTACAAGGTTGAATTTAGACCAAGAAACGTCTGAAAATCCTCAAGGTAGCGCTAGTCAACCAGTAGAATCATCTAGCCTGGTAAATGTATAGGACTTGCAGGGACAAGATAATCCTGAAACAGAACCTGATGGAGGCGATAGACCAAACTCAGTGCAGGAAGGAGTAGGGAATTCCAATGATGAATAAGGAAACAAATCAGGAACTCCCCCAACACCAAATATGAGTTCTCAAGATGATCTTTTGCAAGATTTCAAGGCAGGTATGGCCCAGGTCCTGGCCAATATGAACGTCTACATGCATCTTGGAGAACCGCTTAATCCTAAGTTAGGAGAAGCCCAATCTCCAGGGAATTTTGGTTATACTAGAATTCTGTCTTCCCCAAAAGATGAAAATCGAGAAGAGGAAGTAGATAGAGAGGTTATTCAGGAATTAGAGAACCAATCTGGTGACACGCTCCCATTGGAAAACATTCATGATCAATAGCAAGAAGGTCTAGACACAAAAGTCGCAGGCTGTTGGGTCCCTATAATACTAGTGATTACCCCATTACTATTGTAGTTGTACCCCTTATTAATATTTTTGTGCCCCTATTGCCCCCATATTGTTATTAATGTGCCCCATAGAATCCATCTATTGTTATTTTTGTGGCTTTATATTATTATTGTTAGGTCGGCTGGGTTATTTGGTGACTCCTTAGACTCCTATATAGAAAGGAGGTTTTGTCATTTGAATCATCCAAGAATTGTTCATTTATGTAATGTAAAGGAGGTTTCCCCCTCGAAGAGGCTGAATT